>CM061497.1:13650000-13772500 GCA_030867185.1 Tagetes erecta
GGACCAGGATCGGAGCAAAAAAAGAATAAAACATCAAGAAAAAAAATCCCAACGGCCCATTGGGAATTGGGCACGTTACACACGAGCGGTCCGCTGGGAGGCTAGCACTAATGGTCCGCTGGGGTTTGTCTGATTACATCCGAGCGGTCCGCTGGGACTCTCTATCGCGAAAAAACCTAAAGTTCTCTATTTAAGCATCTTATGACGGTTTTAATAGATCTCCTCTCATTTTGACACATAAAAGCGGCTGGAACATGGGAAAGGAGTAAGAGAGATCAATTGAGTGCCAAGATTTGAATATTTGAAGGCTCAAGGTGAAGATTCAAAGCTTTGGTGTGAAGATCAAGGCTTGGACTTAAGATTAGAGACTTGGATATAGAGTTTTGGAGTGGATTAGAGCTTAGAGTTTGCTGATTTGAAGATTTAAGTTGAAGATTATAAAGATCTACACTTTGATTGAAGATTGGTGGCCAAATTTGGTGTGATCTCTTTTTACTTTGAACATTTTAACGTGTTTTTAGTTGAGTTGATGCTAGATCTAGTTTCATTTGTGATGGATTTCATTTCATGATGATATTTGGCAAGATCTTGCTTGACTATTTAGGCTTTAAGGATGAATGATGATATTTTGATTTCTTTTTGGTTATTATTGATTTGTTGGATGGATGTTCTACGTGAGAAAATTGGTTTATGATGATCTTGTGTACAACATGTGTGTTGACTTTATGATTCATGTTAAGATCTTGACTTGATTGTGGATAAAATTATCTTGATTCGATAACTTGATAATAAATTTCACATTTTTGGTGTTTAGTCCACTAGATTAAATCATCATTTGGGTAGATCTAGGAATGGATACTCATAAGTTGAGATTAATTTGTGGATTTGAGCCGATGTGCTAGCCGGACTAGTTACCAGAAGGTGGGGGTTTGTAGATTTCATCCTTTTGTTAGTAGGTTTGGGTAAAAATACTACGGGGGTAGGTTTTGCTAAATAAAAACTAGCAACTTGTGTTATCTAGTCTTGATTTATCATAAACCGATTGATCCCGTTATTTTAGTTTATTGATTGAGTCAGTTTCTAGGATAAATGGACTAGTAAGCCTAGAGGTGAGCCAGTTTAGGATCTCTTAGACATCCGGGAGTGATTTGTAAACATTCCTTACTTCGCGAGCTTCCCATATTTCTTTTAGGACTTTCTGTTGGAATTTTGGGTGAAAAATTAGTTTTTTCACTAAGTTGCAAAATGACTTTTTGCAAACTTTGGACAGAAATAAATATATATAAACATGTGAAACAGTTTTATTTTTTTATGGTTTTGTGTTCTATTAAGTGAGAACTTCACTACGAACCAAACTGTGTCCAAAACCGAGTTAAAAATAATGAGATATCGATGCTTAATTAAAGTTGGGTGTTTGATGTTGTTAAGAGCTACGAAAATTTGGTAGGAAAGTGGTGAAAACTTGTCCCACATTGGTGAGTAGTCACAAGTTTGAGTTGTATAATAGAAACACATTTATCAACAATGACAACTAGTGTTAAAAGAGTTATTAATTGACAAGCTATGGGTGTTCATGGTTTGTCCAAAGTTCCTTTGAAAGTTATGTTTTTAACCACACCATTCAAGCCATCTAGCATGTTTGTAACGGCAATTGGCTAGTTTTGTGAGTTTCAACTCAAATTCTACATCACAATAAAGATCATTAATCATATTTATTGATCTTAATTTTTTGTTTGAATCTTGAAGGGTTGTTTCAACTCAATCTTAGTATAAATACTAAGGGGTTTCTACATGTTTGAGAGACACCTACCACACCACAACTTTTGAGATTTCATACATTCATCTTATTTTTCCTTGCAATCACAAGTTCTTTCTCCCTTCATCTCAAAGTGTTCTTTTGGGTGCTAGAGTCCTCCCCGGCGGTACATACAGCTTCGGCCGTTGTACCCTGGGAAACATTCAAGTTCTCTTGGGAGACTCGGAATTTGTTTTAAGGGACCCGTGTCAATACATGAAGCCTCGGTCACTTGTTCTTTTCTTCTAATGTACTTATTATAAGTATCTTTAATTTTTATGCGAACGGTTCCTACAATCTTAAAACATTTTTTTTTAAATCACCGTTCGTATTTAAAAAATAAAAATAAAAAAATTAATAAGTCATTGTTTGTCTCTCAAAGTTTGACTTAGAGAACTTACGCTTGACTTCGTTTAAGAACTTGTTTTATTTTCAATAAAGTGTTTCATATTTCATATTACCATACATTGGTTTTTTGATTTAAAACAAACTCTCTGTGTTTTAACTTTTATTAAAAAAAATGGCAACTTCATCAAACTGTAAGGTTAGTGTGGTTGAAGACGATGTAAGGAATACGATTGCTATAATAACCGAAACTTCTGCTTTCGTTGCGGAAGTTAACATCGTGGGTGATAAGCCGCAAGGTTGGTACGTGGACACGAGATCTACACATCATGTGTGTGGCTACAAAAATCTCTTTAATACGTATAAGGAGATGGTGGGTGACCAAAAACTCTACATGGGGAACAAAGCGACCGCCAACATCATGGGCGAAGGAAACGTGATCTTGAAAATAACTCCCGGCAAGGAACTCACATTGAGCAACACTTTATATGTTCCCGAGATTCGCAAGAATCTTGTTTCGGGGTGGTTGCTCAATAAGTTTGGTATTAGACTAATGATTGAATCCGATAATGTCATGTTGACCAAATGTGGAATGTTTGTTGGCAAAGGGTACGCCCTTAATGCCATGTTTAAGCTAAGTGCTATGGTTGTTAAGAACAACGTAAATGATAATGCTTCGACCTCTACTTATATGCTTGAATTTTCCGATTCAAAGATTTGGCACGGTCGTCTTGGTCATGTAAATTATAAATCGATTAGACGGTTAATTAATTTAAATAGCATACCAACATTCCATATCGACTCAAAGTCTAAATGCGCTACGTGCGTTGAATCCAAATTTACAAGAAAGTCCTTTAAATTGGTTGAACGAAAAACCGAACCACTCGATATAATTCACACCGATGTGTGTGATTTAAAAGCGGTGCCCACATAAGGTGGTAATAAGTACTTCATCACATTTATTGACGAAAGTACCAAATATTGTTATGTATATTTACTAAAGAGTAAAGATGAAGCAATAGACAAGTTTGTCTTGTATAAAAATGAGGTTGAAAATCAACTAAATAAGAAAATCAAAGTTGTGCGTAGTGATAGAGGAGGTGAATATGTCTCACCATTTGCGAATATATGTGCACAAAATGGAATTATCCATGAGTGTATCGCACCTTATTCTCCACAACAAAATGGCACTGCGGAACGAAAGAATCGTACGCTAAAAGAAATGATTAATGACGTTCTCTCAGCTAACTATCTTTTAAATAAGATACCTTCTAAGAAAAAAGCTGAAAACCCTTATGAGATATGGATGGAAAGAAAAACCATCATACAAATACTTGAAAGTGTGGGGGTGTCTAGCAAAGATATTTATACCGGAGCCCAGGGTTCAAAAGATAGGACCTAAAAATTGTTACGTAAACACAATATGGTACGACAAGTACTCTCAATGGGGTTAGCACGATTGACTATGTGAAGTCAAAAGATAATATTGTGAACCCACTTACAAAAGGCTTAAGTAGAGAGTGAGTACTCAAGTCGTTAATTGGAACGTGGCTAAAGCCCATGAGATAAGTGAATGCGAAGGAAAACCTAACCTATGTGACTGGAGATCCCAAGATCTAGGTTCAATAGGACAACCTAACTGCATAAACTACGGTCACTACGGGGGTTCCCCAAAAACATTAAAGGGAGTAAACATTAACACTTCCTAGCCCATTCCTATAATGACCAGTGACATGACGTTAGGATAAGCATAACATATGGTTATTGATCTAGTGAAATCATCATAACCTTAATGCTTTTAATAATTTGATAACCACCTATGTGAGAGAGAAGTGAGGTCGCTTCAAATGGATTTGTGGGGAGCGCAAATCCTAGAGCTCTCGCAGAACTAGGCTACTGATCCACGACCATAATAGACACGACAATGAGGGGTTGACCAGACCAGGAATAGTATTATGTAATATGTATTATCGTCTACACAAATGGTGGTTGGTTCAAAGACATCGCGTCTACCAAACCAGTAGGAGACTAAATATGCATCACAACGGAAGTTTCAAAGCTAACCACTAGCTATCTGGCAATATTAAACCGCTGAATATGCATATTGATATTAAAAGAGAGCGGATCAATCTCCATTCATGTAGGGGATTATTGGAATTTTTGGTGAAAATTTAGTTTTTCACTAAGTTGCAAAATGACTTTTTGCAAACTTTGGACAGAAATAAATATATGTAAACATATGAAACAATTTTATTTCTTTATGGGTTTGTGTTCTATTAAGTGAGAACTTCGCTACGAACCAAACCGTGTCCAAAACCGAGTTAAAATGAATGAGATATCGATGCTTAAAGTTGGGTGTTTGATGTTGTTATCAACAATGACAACTAGTGTTAAAAGAGTTATTAATTGACTAGCTATGCGTGTTCATGGTTTGTCCAAAGTCCTTTTGAAAGTTATGTTTTTAACCACACCATTCAATCCATCTAGCATGATTGTAACGGCAATTGGCTAGTCTTGTGAGTTTCAACTAAAATTTTACATCACAATAAAGATCATTAATAACATTTATTGATCTTAATTTTTTGTTTGAATCTTGAAGTGTTGTTTCAACTCAATCTTAGTATTAATACTTAGGGGTTTCTACATGTTTGAGAGACACCAACCACACCACAACTTTTGAGATTTCATACATTCATCTTATTTTTCCTTGCAATCACAAGTTCTTTCTGTCTTCATCTCAAAGTGTTCTTTTGGGTGCTAGAGTCCTCTCCAGCTATACATACAGCTTCGGTCGTTGTACCCTGGAAAACATTCGAGTTCTCTTGGGAGACTCGGAATTTGTATTAAGGGACCCGAGTCAATACACGAAGCCTCGGTCACTTGTTCTTTTCTTCTATTGTACTTATTATTTCCTTTATTTCAGTTGTAATTCTCGTATTGTAATTTACCGCTTTATTTGATTTATGTATTGTAATTGAAATAATATAAGTATCTTTAATTTTTATGCGAACGGTTCCTACACTTTCTAGCGCCCACGAGACCTTAGTAGTAGGTACTGATGTGTTAGATTGTTTTGAGTAGATATATTTGTAGATCCGGTGCTAACATATCCAAAAATCCGAGAGTTGTCATATTATCATTAGGATTCCCGCCTAAGTAGTCATCATTTCACTCATAGTTTTCCATTAGCTTATTTCCGCCTTAACTTACCGCTTATTTCCTCAATTTTCCACACACGGGGTATCCGTTAGGCGTGTGACATGCCAGGATCTCAAGCCATTAGTTACAGTTAACACTGACTCAACGTTTAATGAAATGTTAATATTGTAAATAAACCAAAAATTCAGGGTTTAAATGTTAAAACCAACGTTTAGCGGAAGCATAAACAAATCCAGTACGCAAAATCCCGCGCCCAAAATAAATAACCAATTTAATAAAAGAAAGTAAGTATTAATAAATTTTTGAAACAGTCCAAAGGACGACTAAATGCATGCATGTCCTACGTGCTCGGCTCCTTAGTTACCTGAGAAAACATACTAAAACGGTCAACACATAATGTTGGTGAGTTCAATGAGATTTGTACATAAATAAAAAGTACCGTTTATAACATAGATACATAAATGTATTTTATTAGGCGGTTTGCAAGACCGAATGTTTATTGCTTGTCAACACGTCAAAATGAAAGCTAAACGTTACTTTTGCCTTGTCGCCATCTAACCAGGATGACCCATAACCTTTAAGGACAATCTGCACCTCATGACGCCCAGTTAAGGGTGAGGTGCTGTCGCAACCCGGTAGTACTACTCAAATTTCACCACTATCATATATTAATCAACCTCGAACTTTTATAAGGACTTGAATGTGGTTCCAATTCGTGTAAAGCACTATAAGCCCTAATAAAATCATGCCCGTAGGCATTTACACTTTTACCAAAACATGCCCGTAGTCATTTATACTTTTACCGAAACCTGCCCATAGGCATTTATACTTTTACCGAAACCTACCCGTAGGCCATACCCGAAGGTATAAAATGCAGCCTTAGTTGGCCCCGCCCAAAGGCATAAAGTTTTGCCCGAAGGCCCTGCCCGAAGACATAAAAATGCAGTCCGCCCTGAAGGCGCTATAAAATAATTGCCCGAAGGCTCTGTAAAATCATTTGTATGTTTTCTCCTCGAAAAGAGATTTAAAAGCGGGCAAATAACTCACCTGAAATTTGCGCAGCTACAAGTAAATAGCAAGTAAATTTCCTAGGTAATCCCATCGCCTGTTTATAATTACTAGATGAATTATAAATAGCTTTTAAGGAAGGCTAATACGGTTTCTTGTCTACGGTTCGGTTTCGCACTAAAATCCCCTTTATACCCATGGTCAGATATCCATGCTTAAATGTCATGCACCAGTATAATACATTCATACACACAAAAATAATAAATCATACATATTTTAATTTTCAAAACCTAGTCATGTCAATACTCAATCATGCTTATAGATAATAAATTTTATATTCCTATCTCTACCATGCATACATATCATCACACATACAATTTTTCAACTGAACTCTGATCACAGTACATACATTCACACAATATCTGCACACACCTACATATAGTCATACACATACACCCCAAATTTATGCATATATTGACCCACACCATATACGAATCATGTACACATCATCCATATGATCACACCATATTTATGCATATACTATACGAATGCAATCAGTCGCAACACCGACCATACATACGAATCTATTGTAAGTTTTAACAAATGTGTAAACACACTCAAATCATCACCATCGTCATACCGTACACCCACATATACAAAACATGCGCAAGTATTTACATATATACATATACGGTTACATACGTTACAACCTATGGTTCTCACCGAGACCAAACGAAAATCGATTCCGGCACATAGTCATGACTGCAAATGGATTTGGTACACACGCTCAAACTGAGTTAATACGAAATGAAACCGTAGCCCTAGTCGAAACCATAATGAACCGAAACATGAAACAAGTCAAAGAACGTTACCAGAATGAGTACGTGAAGCTTTATCGATGATTGCGAAAGTTCCGGTGACAGTGGCAGAGTTTGACGGTGGTTGGAACGATGGTTGAGGCCCGAAAAGGTGACCCGAGATGAGGTTCGGTGGTGGTGGCGGCGTAGATTATATGAACGTACGTAGGGATGGAGTTTTAATATATACATTACTAGAATTTGCATCGAGGTGCTTATACTTTTTTTAACTATTTATTTCAAACTTTTCCTTAATTGCATTCTAGTCCTTGAGTTTTTATGTTTATTTATTTCATCTCAAAGTTTGAATTACGAATCGAACTCTGAACTTTATACAATTTAAGTTTACGAAGACACGCGTACAAATTGTCATGGGAATTTAACATAAATAAACGAAATGAGTTAACGATATTAACCTGGAAATTACGGGTTGTCACATCATCCCCTTGTTAGAAGAATTTTCGTCCCGAAAATTTAATCATCATTGGTTGTCTGCAACGGAATTGTAATAGAAGAAAGAAAAAAAAATCTAGGTTGTCACATCATTCCCTTGTTAAGGGAATTTTCGTCTCGAAAATTAAAAATCATACTTTTAGGATAGTTAGCTGAGGTTCCCTTCACTTAAACCTATGAATACAACCTGTACGCTGGATAACCCGAATGGAATAATAATGTATTCAATATAACGTCGCGAACACTTACATGATGGTAAGTTATCTAAAATAGATTTAGAGTAGATGCTTTGTTGTAGTACGAGCTAAGTTGGATAAAACCTTTGTCTAGTAGCTCTCGCAGCTACTTTGACCCCTTCTATAGTTCAATTAAAGGTAACTTGGATTAGTTTTCCTTTATAACCAATTTCGGCCCGAATTGGGGCGAGGCTGGGCCCCATAAGATGAGCGTGAAGTTTACAACAGACATAATGACCCATTAAACCAGGGGGGTCTTTACAACACCCACTTACTCTTTGTTATTAATGTGAACAATAGATACCTGAAGGTATTAAGTATCTATGTATATAGCGGATTTCCCCTATTAATGATAGATAGAATAGTGTAATTAGGAGTCATGTGTTTGTTAAAAAAAAGTGATCAATATTTTAGACTCGCAACATCGGTAGCGCCTAAGCTGTGTTACTGTTACGTGGATTATCCGGTTGAGAAATTTGATACATTTTCCGATGTACTGAATATTGATAATGTTTATGAATTTAAATGTTCGTGATAGATAAAAGAGTTCTAGACTAAAAACACGTTTTATAGCAGAAGATATGTAGAATAAGAATTTTGAATTAATCTTCATAAAAGAGTTGTATCACGACAAGAGTCATCCAACTATCTCGAAACGTACACGCATTGCTGGTGTGGCTCGTCCATGCATCGGTATATGATAAATATATCATCCGCCCGAAATATCGTTAGGTAGCTTACACTCAACTGTTTAAATTATTGTTTATCTTAAAAAATAAAGGATGGAGTACAATTAGCTGAAATACTCACGGAAGGAACAAGCCTGATATATTACGAGGTGTTTACATGAATGCTTAAGTGATAGAGGTTTACTTTATGGAAGGTACTTCTGAATGTGAAATATGATGGGGTTGGTCTATCATACCAAAAGAGTTGTTATCCATATGTGACTCCTCCTATGAATCCTTACCATTATAAGGTTTGTTAAACATTCGTTTTGAGGATACCCTGATGCTAAGGAATTGGTTGCTTGGAAAGAGGTCATTATGATGTTCACCGGTATTTAAAACACCTTATTACGTATCATAAGTTTGAGAAATTAGTAAGGTAAAGGTTTCGATGTAGATTGATTGTGAAGAATGAATCATCATCATTAGGAATCAAGTATAGTAGTAGTGAAATCTTATCTTGTTTGTCAATGTAAATCTTTGCTTTTATTTGTGTGTCATGTTATTTAGGTTTATATGGTAACATGCGTGTAATTTAGAGATAACTTTTGGATAAACCATCAAAGGTTGTATTGTAATTGTTTCCAATCTGTAAATGGATCTTTATGAGTGTCAAACAAGGGTACACTTGATATCAGTGCATGATTTGGAGAAGAATATTTTGTTTCAGATGAATCCATGTTGTTTGGTTATTCACTTTTGGGTTTTGAGTATAGCACATATGAAAGTTTTACCAGGATCATCGTGTACCTGTAAACTCACCATTACGTTGTGCACTCGTAATCGTCAATTTACCTTACACAATCACCCTAGTTTGTCTCACATCAAGAGCTTTAATCTTAAGTCTTATCACGTTTATTGTTTTGTGCTTATCTATAAGATATGTTATCTTATTCCTCGTATAGGATGTATATGAGAGGTATGGTATACTTAGAACCAACTTTGTTAAAAAAACAAATTCTGTAATAATGCATGTGACAATCTGATCCATCCAGTCTTTAGGTAAAACAAGAATACCATACGTATTCATCTTCACGACACACCTCTTCGAGTGACAAGTTTTCACGAGTGCAGCAAGAACCGATTTGACCAAAGAAGGTAATTTGACAACATAGAAAAGGTTTAAAAGTTTAAATAAATGGTTCAGTACTAACAGAGAACGTGGGGGTGGTTAGCATATTCCCCTGATTAGTCATTCTATGAACACACAAGGAATACAAATTCCAATTGCTCGGATGAGTATGGTTTGATCAATGCCCACTAGGTCGGTGATATACGTCGGACGACGCTTCTCGAACCCCGAAAATGAATACGTAGCATGATGAGATATAGAATTAGAAATCAGGTCTATGGTTAGAGGCATAATAATATAGTAATAAGGAAGTCTGCCTAAGGAAACAAGTATAAGGAAATCACATATAAGGTAGCACGTATAGGAACATGTATAAGCCAAATCTAATGTAACTATTTGCAATGTGAGTGTAACTAATGCAATGCCTAGTTATAGTCTAGATGCAAATGCTAGTTCCCTATAACTTATGTCTCTGATACCAATCTATCACACCCTCAATTTTCCACAAACGGGTTATCCGTTAGGCGTGTGACATGCCATGATCTCAAGCCATTAGTTACAGTTAACACTGACTCAACGTTTAATGAAATGTTAATATTGTAAATAAACCAAAAATTCAGGGTTAAATGTTCAACGTTTAGCGGAAGCATAAAAAAATCCACTACGCAAAATCCCGTGCCCAAAATAAATAACCAATTTAATAAAAGAAAGTAAGTATTAATAAATTTTTGAAATAGTCCAAAGGACGACTCAATGCATGCATGTCCTATGTGCTCGGCTCCTTAGTTACCTTAGAAAACATACTAAAACGGTCAACACATAATGCTGGTGAGTTCAATAAGATTTGTACATAAATAAAAAGTATCGTTTATAACATAGATACATAAATGTATTTTATTAGGCGGTTTGCAAGACCGAATGCTTATTGCTTGTCAACACGTCGAGATGAAAGCTAAACGTTACTTTTGCCTTGTCGCCATCTAACCAGGATGACCCATAACCTTTAAGGACAATCTGCACCTCATGACGCCCAGTCAAAGGTGGGGTGGTGTCACACCCCGACCGATGGTGGAAACCTCGGGGCGGATGAAAAGTGAATGATGGCTCGTAGCTCATGGCACTAAAATGATTAAAATATATATTAACATCATTTTCATCATTTCAAATAACAAGTTTACATCGTTTCGAACAAACATAACTCAGTTTAAGCTCGCTTAATTTAAACTAGGTCCAAGATCCTACATGTGAAGGCATCTTAAAATCCTCCTAAGCTGCATTTCCTGAAATCATGTGAAAATATTATTTGTTCAGCTAACGATTTAACTGGTGAGTAAACATAGGTTTGTATATATATATATATATATATAGATTACGATTAAAGTATTTGAAATGAATAAAATGAATCAATGGGTTCAGTGCTCATGTTATGTATAAACTATAAATGCAAAGAGTAGCACACAAGGTAAACATATAGCACAATCAAACCTTACGACTAGCATCCACTTAATCACATAGACTAAGTGACGTTGATAAAAATGATTAAAATGAAAAGCCTAATCATCCTCGGATAAAATATCGGATAATTAAAGTAAATGTAGTTACGATCACCCTCGGATAACGTATCAGGTGATTTAGTTAAAATGTGGTTACAATCACCCTCGGATAAAGTATTAGGTGATTAAGTTAAAATGAAATAAATAAGCAGTTACAATTACCCTTGGATAACATATCAGGTAATTAAACAAAAATGAATAAATAAACGGTTACAATTACCCTCGGATAACATATCAGATAATTAAACCAAATGTAAAACCGGTTACAATCACCCTCGGTTAAAGTATAAGGTGATTATATAAAATGAATCAAAATGATAAACTTGATTTAGTAAGACACATGTTTTCACCCCAAAACAGAAAAGTAAAAGGGGACTATGAATTCACTCTTGATAGATCGATGATGTCACAAAAAGCTCGTGAAATAAGACACCGAATAATCTCCTTAGAAAAATAATCTAGAGAACGGTGCCCAAATTAGAATATGAAACTTAGGGTTCTAAGGATGATTTGAGAACTAAGGTTTTCTAGTAGAAGCTTGGGAGTTGACTTTCTTGATAATTAACGTCTAAACCGAAATTCTTGAATGAGAACAATTTAAACAAGTTTTGATTATAATAATAATAATTGGAACTTTATGAAAGTATGGTTAATGAATGATATTACTTTAACAATCTATAAATCGTAACATGTATAATGATTTGTTGCAAACAAGCTAACTCTTTGAATAATAAGTCAAATAATAATAATAACAAGATAAATAATTATAAGTAATTAAATGGTTAGTTAAATAGTAAAATGTGTGCTAGTTAAATGATATAGTTGTTTGGTCATTTAATTTGTTTATTAACAAAATAATTAACAATTCCGTAATTGACTATATTGGTGGCAAAAGTTTTAATAATACAGCTAAAGATAAGTAGTTTTGCATAGATTGTTTACCTAAATTATTAAATAAACAAGTTTGGAACATTAACTATTATTTAAATATCTAGCATTTATAAGAACCAACATGTAACAATGTTATTTAAAATTAAGGTAAGCTATTTGTAATTAATAGTTATGATTTTATGGAATAATAAATATATGTAGACCATATAACTGTTAAAAAAAAAATTAAATATTGGAGGCCCGGTTCGAACCCGGGTCCTCTGCTGCACACACAGTGGACAAACCAACAATCAAATTATAGTTGTTTGTTTGAAATCCGTTGTTTTAAATAAATATGCAACGATATAAAAGCTCCCAATTCTACATGAACCCTAGATCTCTAAACCTCCAAATTGATCATGAAAACGTAATTGATAACGGAATCAAACATAGGGTTATTACTTTATTGGTAAAGACGAGATCAAAGAGTATAAATTTTACCTTGATTAGAGTCGAATTGAATAAGAAAAGAGAAGAAGAACTTGCGGCTGAGATTGAAGAAAAGTGAAGATTTTTAAAAGTGTTGGTGTGTACGTGTTTTTAGATGAATCACGAGTGAAGGTAGAATAAGGAAGAGATGAGGAACAATTTCATATTAATATTTAGTGTTAGCTTGATCCAGAAGAGTTGAACCCGTAAGAGTTTGGGGTCGGATAATTTTGTGATCAATTGGATAAATGAACGCATAATAGAGTTGTTTCAAGTTCGAATCCTGTGGATAAAGGATATCGAGCGATTAAAACGGATAAAATCGGTTTAATTCCGTGGTTTAATAGTCGCCAAACTCGTCGCCGGAGTGACTGTAAGGTCCTAAGACGTTTTAACAAATTCATGCAGCGGAAAATACGTACCAGAAAATTTCTTGCTTTATAAAACATTCATAAACGTTTGAAACCATTTTATACTACTTTTCCACAGTTACGTCTTTCATTTTTTTAACATGCATTAAAACACGACGTCTAAACACTACATGACCACGACCCCGTACAATCCAAGTCCTAACTCGATCTTCAAACATTCCTCATTTCGTAAGAGGGAGACCCTAAGTACCTGCGGTCACCACATAATCATGTCATTAGTTAAACAAGTGGCTTCATACATTATTTGAATAGTAAAGAAATAGCATCTAAAGAACACTCCATGATCAAGTTAACTTGTCTCTACAAGTTCGGATCCATTCTGGTTACTAACTTGAACCCGAGTCCCATATTCTAACTTTTACCTCTCATGCCCTCCTCCTTAGTATACCTGCACTTTCATTGCCCATGACATAACGATACTATTAACAACATTATAATACATGCATACATATCATTCCCATGATTGTAATATCATGACACAACCATTACATACTCAACCATTTCATACATACGTGTTTATAGGTGACTAACGTTCTTGCTCATATTATATTTGTAATTGCGGGTTCCATAAAAAGTTAGAAATAATGCTTATATAAACAAAATGGAAATATGTGCAGAACATGGCCATGTTACTAAAAAAATGGCTTATCGGGCACTACATGGCCATGTCGCAACCAGACATGGCCATGTCAGAAGCTAAACATCAAAAACTTCACTTGTTTCTTGAGTTTTCCACCAATATCGCATTGCGGCCATCAAAAACTATAAAAATCCACTTAGGTCACATTTAAATGTCCATCCGTATCATATTTACAACCAAAAATATATTTCTTGAGTTTTCCACCAATATTATCTTGTGGCCATAAAAGAAAACTAGATTATTCCAACTACTTACATTGTTGTATTTACTATACTTGTTCTCTAACAACATCCATTCACTTGACTTACAATAATTTAACAATTCATTCGAATTCTCATTCTACATTTTGCATAAACATGACTTAACAATCCAAGAGTTGGGTTCATAAGTCACTTACCTCGAGTTCTCCATGTCTTTGCTTGTTTACTTGCCTCATCTTGACCCGATAGCCCTTTCCAAGCTTGAGTCCTTTTTGACATGAATCATCTCCCTTTCATGCCATCGCATTCACAATATTGTTAGCATACATGCCCATTCATAATAATAAGCATTTCCAAGTTCTACGTTATGTTAGCTTTCATTGTTCAATCACTAACATGCATAAGACATGAACAAATAATCACTTGTTTTTAATTCAATCCATTCAACTTGTTATCTCATATGATGCCACATAAACAATCTAAAATGTATCACATGATCTCTCTAATCTTACTATCATGTGGGAAATCTAACCATGTTATTCCCACATCCGTTCATGTATACAAACTTTCAACTTAGGAACATATGTCCATATTAAGACACTAGAGTATTAATTACACCACATGCATTACATTCACATGTTGTAGGACAATACAAACTTATGATCTCGGAGGTACATACATTCACACATTTAATCCCATACATCATAATGCAACATTCGAGATTCAATAGAATCGATTATTCACATTCCAACCCGTTTGACCCGTTTGTGTAAATACTTGTACAACCCATTTTCAAGTATCTTAGATACCCCCAATACATCCCATATAGGTGCACATAATCAAATTTGACCAACCATTCATGTTTAAATAAAATATGTTCAAACATCTACTTTTATTTATGTTAAGAAAACTTGCTTTTGTGCAGCACTTTTCTACATAGCTGCACTAATCAACTCTACTGACCAGCTTACAATTTTATTTAGCCTTTCATGTTCAAATATGAACTGTAGTAGACTCAAGGAGCTTTTCATCCATATTAGCACTCCTTCACCGGATGTTTCTATGATTTTATATGATTTTTACAAAAACAGGACATAAGCTAATTTAAGTCCAATCAGCATGCTATATTTTTCGACTAGCAACTTTTATATATTATTTTGATTAACTTCCGATCTGAATTAGCTTCTTATGTTCAAATATGAAATGTAACGTATTAAAAAGACTTCCAAAGCAAATATAATACACCTCATTCGGGGATAACCAATTACATCCTTTATTACATTCCATTCATATTTGTCAAGTTTTAACATCCAATCTTTACATGATATCTTCATCTATGCATTTCATCAAACACTTGGTGTGCATACAACCATCTAAACATAATACAAAAGTCATTCATGCCTAACTTTCCAACTTTGTGGCCTCAAGTATAAGATCAAGTAGATATCATTCCAAAAATCACTAAACATAGCAACTATATCAAATTCTTGTAATCTATTCATCAACTTGACCAAAAATAGTCATGGGTTATACCCATTATCCCTTACTCCAACACTATCATTCAAAATATTAATTTAATAAAATTAACACACAATCATCAATTATAAGCACAATTTCTACTAATTAACACACAATCATCAATTATAAGCACAATTTCTACTAAAATTCACATAGGATGCTAAGATTCATCCCTAAGCACAACTAATTTCATTCATACACCATCCATTGAGTCTCCAGCCAATAACCATCATCAAAAGAAATTATTTCACTTACCTCATGTATGAAATTACTAGATGATCACAATTCTTCAATCATGCAAGACTCAAACCTTCATTCCAATGTTCAATTTGACAAGTTTATGAGTTTCTCATTAAACCCATTTCTTCCTGATCAACATCGAAGAGAGAGAGAGATTGGAACTATGTCAAATGACCTTCCTATAAAATCTCTCCTTTCATATCAACTTTCAAATTAACATGTTTAACCCCTCAACTTTAGACATGATTTTCTTTTAAATCCATGCAAACAACTAATGTCATTTATAGTATAATTTTATCACCACAACACATATTAAAAGACATATAATGTTATAACGTAACTGTCACACCCCGGCCAAACGGGCCGGGTCATGACGGACTGATATCATAAATAAGCAGCGGAAATAATAAACTACATATTCATTAAGTATAATAAAAGTTGTCCACGTGGGCATATTTCATCCCATTAATAGTTTTAAACAAAATGCATAGAAATTTAAATTGTCTAGTGCGTGCATATCAGTCTTAAAAACATATTAAAATAACTAGTGGGCTATCCTCCAAAACGTTCCAAGCCCTAACTTCAAATCAACGAGCTAAATAACCTTCAAATCAATTACCTGAAATACATACCCAAAAATACGTCAACACAAAGTTGGTGAGCTCATGGTTTAATAAAAGTTATGACACTAAAACAATATATTTTATGGTGTACGGTCGACAATATATGTAGCCAAACCTGTTCGGGTTATACCCAACCCGAATACAATAAATAATAGTCCCCTAACCCAAAGTGGGCTAACGTGCTCTGCTAAGCACCAACGTTTCATTGAACATGTGGCGTAACGGTTTTCAACCTCAGTGGGGGGGGTATGCCACTGTACGCGGGGGATTCCCAAATAGTACTATTCACATATCAAAGGGCTCCTGCAAGAAGTTAATGGCTACCGAAAAGTTGTACCAACGTTCGGGGACAAGTAGCAGATGTGTTACACCACAACATAATGTAAAAAGAGTTTGAATAAATAAAGTTTAGTAGGTATGTATCAGCCCCAAAAGTATTACATAAAAAAGGGGGTTCATGAACTCACCTGTAGCTTGCTCAAGAACTTCCTAGATAATGGTTTGCGTGAGAGTCCTACCTCCTAGCGGACTTCCTATGTTTAGTTTAATCAAGTTAGATTCTAAAATATATAAGTCTACGTGCGTTCCATAACGGGTGCGTTTGTCTTTCGGTTGTATAGCCGTTTCTGTGTTCTCGTTGGTTCGTTCTCGTTCTAATACTTAAATCCATATTATTTTAGTTTAATTCAGTAAGTATTTAACTTATTTTTCATAAAAATCAGAAAGTTTGAGTGTTGTCGCTTTTAGTCCCCCAACTTTGTTATATTGACACTTTTAGCCCTAAGGTTAGGTTTTTGGTTATAATTTCTCATTTCTAGGAGTGTTAGTGTTGTGTATTGGTCTTATACATATTTTAAGGTTAACCCACTGGTTTTAAAGTGTTTATTAAGTTCGGGGTAGATTTCGGGTTTACCGGTTTCTCCGGTTGCGGTAAAAACGCTACGTGTCGGGTTATGATTTAGGTTTTTGAGCTTATTTTGATCTTGGGCTCCTACATTAAGTTAAAGGGGTCTTAGTTACTGTAATAAATGGTGTTTCATGGTTTTTAGGTGTTTCAATTATTTTCTACAAATTATTTTAGTAGTTGTCGGTTTACGGGTTTTTAAACTTAAATAATTTGTATAAAATAATTGGTACTTCCTAAATTGTTGAAATTTTGGTTATAGTTTATTTAATCAGTAAATAAGTGCTTTATAGTCCAAAAGTTGAGTTTTAAGGTTCGTTGGTCATTTTCGTATTTAACGCGTGTGTAACCGACGTATGAATGATTTATTTACAAAACATCTTTTTAAACATTTTTATTCTTTAAAATACTTCCTTGGGTTATATATACTGTATAAAAAGTGGTATTTCTGATTAAAAGGTATTTTTCTAATTTTTGTGCTTTTTACCATTTACTTGGTCTTTTATATTCAAAAATTTATAATAAATAGGTTAGGCTTATAAAAATTATGAAACTTGTTGGGATACTTAGTTTTTATATATAAAAGCTTCTGGAATTATAAAATATCAGATTTTTCTTGTTTCGTTGGGTTTCGTGTTTTTAACGTGTTCGGTTCGGTTAAGATTACGTTTTATGCTTAGAGGGTCCTTGGTAACATTTTAAGTCTTAAAATAGTTATTTTATACTTATATATGAGTTTAGGTTTTGTAAGTTTGGTCCAAAGTGTCCTTAATTATTTTATACGAATTTTTGTATTTTAATCCTATTAAACATTCAAAAATTCATAGTAATTACATTCGTTTTAGGAAAATTATGAAATTTATTTTCTAACTTATTTTTAAAATTTTTAAGCTACTGAGATAATAAAATTTTGGTATTTTTACATTTTTGGTATTTTCGTTGTTTTGTACGTTTTAGTCTCGGTTATTGTTCGATTTTTATGTACACCCATCAACAATCAATCATAATCAGTAATATTCACCTATACACATATTTATAAAATTAAGATAACAATTTTTTTATTTTTATGCTCCCCATACGTTTTTGTGAATATTAGTGTATTTATCCATTTTTAATATTAAAAAATATATAATAATTAATGTACAACTCCAAAAATCATGAAATTTATTTTGTAACCATATTTTATTATAAAGAAGCTCCAGAAAATATAAAATCATGTTTTCAAGGTTGTTAGTTGGGTGTTGTTCTTTTTCTCAAAATAAAGTGTATAGTTTGACTATTTTAGTCAAACTTGTGTATTTTTGTTTAGAAATGGTTTTATGGCTTTTAATACTTTTGTTACTGAAAAATGAGTGTTTGAAGGTGTTCAAAAATATATGGGAAGTGTTGGTATTCATTGTGTGTAAAAATGAACGTTTTGTGCACGTATGGTGCATTTTCGGGTGTTTTCTCGTTACCTTGAGGTTGGGAGCGAGTGGGGGTGCACTTGGGGTGGTATGAGAGTCACAATGGAGGCTGGAAATCGGCTGGAACAAGGTTGGACGTGGGCTGATCTTGGCGTGCTTGCTTGTGGTGACGAACGGTTCTTGCTCCGGTTTACTCGGTTGTTGATTTCGTTGGTCTCGTGGCTTCACTTGGCTCGTGGTTGATGTCGTGGTGTTGTTGGTCGACTTTGTGGTCTCTTTTTAGCTGAGTTTTCTAAGTTTTTGTTGGTGAAGAAAGCTTGAGAGTTGAGAGAATTGTTTGAGAGAGATTTTTGGATGTGAGTTTTGAGTGTGTATTGTGAAAATGAAGTGGAGTATGGGTGTGTGTGTATAGGGTCAGCTGAAAAGAGGGAGAGAGGAGGGAGAGTGTGGTCAAATCTTGGCCTTGGTTAGTGGGAGATTTTGGTGAAGCTTCCAAGCAAGGTGGTGGCATGCATTGGGCAAGTAGGTGGTGTGTGGGTGTGTAGGAGACATGGGTTTAATAGGGTGGCTAGGACCAATCTTGCAAGTATTGTTTTTATATTTTAGTTTTAGTATTTTAATTGTGTTGTTTATTTTTATAAAATTGTAGTTTAAAATGTTGGTGAATTAAATTGTTAGTTGTAGTTTATAAAAGAATGTGTTATATATATATATATATATATATATATATATATATATATATATATATATATATATATATATATATATATATATATATATATATATATATATATGTGTGTGTGTGTGTGGACGTATGCATGTATGTATATGTCCATGCATATGTGTTTTCATTTAGTAGTGTAAATAATTGGTTGTAGCTGATTAATATTGTGTGCTGGTTGTATGTGCAATTGTATATAAGTGTAGGTGTTTATTTAATGGATTTGTTAATATATATATATACACACACATTTGTATGTATGCATGTATATAATTATATGTGTACAAGGTTGTGTGGTGATTATTAAGTTCATAAAATTGGAATCTTTATTGATTTGTTACGTAGCATATGTTATAAGTGTAATTGAAATTACACATCCTAACAATTGGTAATACTAAAGGTATTAGTGAGAAAATGTCTATCTAACTCATGGTAGTAAAAATAAATTCCTACGCGTACTCGGGTATTTAATATGACGGGTTTCGTCATCGGTACTTATCGTAAACTTACATGGGCCAAGCCCATAATTTAAGTTGGGCCTAAGCCCAATAAGGGTTGGGCCAAGCCCAATAGTTAAAGTGGGACCTAAGCCCAGTAATGGTTGGGTCAAGCCCAATGGGTTTTTAAAAAAAATTTCGGGCCCAAAAACTGGGATTGTTACAATAACATATAAATATCAACTTTCGGTTTTTGGGGCGTTATAGTGACCGGGAAAGATAGTCGGGAAACAGGATTTGGAAGGTGGAAGTTTGGTTTGTAATTAATTAAAATTTTATATTTAGGTCCCTGAAGTTTAGTACCCTTATTATTTGATTTAATATGTTTAGTTTCAAGTTTTAAGTTTGACACAATGCTCCCTTAAAGTTGGTTTTGTTAATTAATTCAATAACTTAACTAACCACACTAACTTTATAACTTTATAAAAATATGTAAATTTATTTTATAAACTCTAATTTATTATTTAGTGATTATATAACATAATTATTGTTTTTAAATGGAGCAATTTAAATAGAAATAATTACTGACTAAATGCTTTTATTACATATTTAGTCAAAACTGTTTCGGGGACATTCGGACGGGTTCGGGTTTGGATTTGGATCAGGTATGGTTCAAAGCAAATGTTACAGTCACCCCTCCTTTAGGAAATTTCATCCTGAAATTTGATTAATTCTAGCTTTGCGAATGCCTCTGATGGGTCGAATAAGTACTTGTTTTTACTTAGCTTGGGTGTATCATGATTGTGACTAACACAGAATCCCAACCCATTTATTGCCTTAGGATCTAGTAAAGTAAGATATATATTTTTTCTAGTGATCAATTTCTTTAATTCGTTTAGAATCATTGTGTTTCGTTTATTGAAGATAGTTTGGTGTACAAATTGAACATAGGTTCAAGATCATAATGTAATAGAAGTCATCATATCCAATGGATATTAGTAGAGTTCAACTAGTGTGGATAGAATGGCTAAAGTGAGTAAATGGAGTTAATATAATGAATAAACTGAAGAATTAAGAAAATGAACGAATAAATGAAAATATTAAGTAAAGTGAATAAAAACGGCTACTATAACTTATGATATTAATGAATGCGATGAATAAATGAATAAAGTGAGTGAATGACTAAAAATGAATAAATGAACAATATGAAGAAAAATGTGGCACAACTCTAAAGGTCGTCCATGATGATTCGTTTTCCATAATATATGTACTAACATTATCTAGCTCCCTCGGGTTGAACAAGAATACGTCAACCTCGAGAATTTGAATCACCAACGTGAGTGCTAGATGTTGATAATAAATAATGAATGACCAATGAAAGATACAAGGGAAAAACGTTATTAAGCTCAAATTGCAAAGGGTCAAAGTCTAGAAGTTACACAAACTTCACTGGACTTAAGCAACACTTCATTTGACGATGTGATAAGTGCACTTATATACAGGAAGTATCAGCAGCGTATCCACCATGTCCTTATCACATCACATATGTTGTGTTGCCCGGAAGCACACGACAAGTCTTACTATGCTTTCCATGCACAAACTATTGTAATTCCGTGAGCACCCGTAATTACACTAATCGTTGCATGATTCGCATTGCTTGTTTTGTCATGCATGGGCCAGGGACATGAAATAAGAGGATCGAACCATCTCTTCTGACTCTTTTTCAAATTCGATAAATGTTGGTTAATCGTATATTTCATTAGAGTTCTATGATTCAGAGTATCCTTTCTTATTTGATCCCTTTGAATTCCATATTCAAAGTTGCGATCGACATTCACATATAATAATGCACGTAGTTAAGTAAGTTTAATGTTCATAGATAATCATGCATACCAAAAGATCACAGAATCAATTTGTTCATGAGTACTCAAGCTTACATAAAACCAAAATATAACTACAGACAAGTTCATAGACAATCAATTTTGTCGGTTTGCATTAACAAGCTGGGGGCACTGATTACGGAGGTGATTCGGGTCGCCGCACTAAAAGCAAGCACGACCTTGAGTGATAGCAAGCGGAGGTTGGACTACATCTGGGTTAATCGGTGCCTTTGCGGGTTCCCTGCAGTAATTGAAAGTGTGACCGAGACGCCCACATTTGGTGCACCGACGACAAGGAATATTTGCAGCGTGATGCAGTTTGTAGTTGTTGCATAGCGGATGAATTCCTTTATAAGGCTTCCTGACTTGAGCATTTTGAAAAACTGAGGCTACTTGATTAATAGGAACAGCATGTGTCACTGTGGCATAGTTCAAAGCTTCGGCCTTTCGTTTCTTTGAAGAGGACTCATAATTATCTTCGTTTCCTGACTTAGAGGCTGATATTTCAGAATATTTCTTACTACCCTTTTTAACCAAAGACCCGTCTTTCACATGGTTATCGGTCAATTGAGCAGCAAGCCGGATAGTGTCTTCCAGGGTGATAGGATTACTACCTAAGACAGTATCTTGGATTATCATATATAGGAAGGCCACCAATATATTTTTCAATAGCCCGAGTAAGAGGAGTAACCAGATGAGGAACAAGTAGACTAAGCTCATGGAAACGATTAGTATAAACAAGATTTTCACCACCCTCCTGAGCCAAATCCCAGAATTTGGCTTCGAGTTTCTTTACTTCGTTTCTTGGACAGAATTCTTTAGTCATTAGCTCTTTAAATTGATCCCAAGACAAAGCCATTGCAGCATTAGCCCCAGGGTACGTTTCTCCCCATTCCACCAAGTAAGCGCCCTCTTTTGAAGGACACTAGCAGCATGTCGAACCTTGAGATTATCAGGACATTCACTATTGAGGAAAGTGTTCTCGGTACTCTCGAACCATTGCAGAACACCAGTGGCTCCCTCAGTCCCATTAAACTTTGTGGGGTTACAGGAACTGAACTTTTTGAAAGAGCATCCCAGCGGTTGAGAGTTAACACCACCACCATTAATGCCATTTTTCAGATGAGTGAATAGGGTCGGGATAATCGCAGCAACTTCTCGAGCAACAATGGACGCGATCCGCCGATCCGAATTGCGAGGACGACGAGAAGACATTCTGAAAGATTTAAAATAATTATGTGAGGTATTTTATTTATTTATTATTATTATTATTATTTATATATATTTTTTTTCTTTTTGAAATTAGAAGATAGGTACTAAAATCGGGTGGAGATATTCCGAGTGTAAACGTTCAGTCCGCAAACCGAGCGAATACGTTGACTTATCAAAGTAGTAAGTTCTGTAACCATAATGAAGACATGGCTACCTATAAGTGGACACTCACCCCGAGGGTTCTCAGGTAAGGTAACAGATCCATCGGATGATTTAGATTTATACGAATACCTTTTCCTAGACAGAACCTCTGAGATATAGGCACCTACCTTTCCAGTATTGCACGTGTTCAGTTACATAACTCAGAATTTAACGAGATTTGAAAACCATGAGTTAAATACAAATTCTGAAATTTACGAGATAAATTTGAAAGTCGTGAATAAAATTATTAATTTGAATTTAAATTATCGATTAGGAAATCGATTTGAATTAGGAATAGACTTTTGAAGTTCATATGATTGACACTTATTAGCATAATAGAGGGTAAACAAGTAAATATATAGAGCATAACACATGTGTAAACAAGTAAACATATAAACAAGTAGCATTGATTAACATGTAAAGACATGAGATATTCATGTTTAGGTGCTTAGTTATAGACTAGGTCATTCCATTTCTAATAACCTAATTCCCTATAACCATGGCTCTGATACCAATCTGTCACACCCCGACCGATGGCGGAAACCTCGGGGCGGATGAAAAGTGAATGATTGCTAGTAGCTCATGGTACTAAAATGATTAAAATATATATTAACATCATTTTCATCATTTCAAATAACAAGTTTACATCGTTTCAAACAAACATAACTCAGTTTAAGCTCGCTTAATTTAAACTAGGTCCAAGATCCTACATGTGAAGGCATCTCAAAATTCTCATAAGCTGCATTTCCTGAAATCATGTGAAAATAATATTTGTTCAGCTAACGAATTAACTGGTGAGTAAACATAGGTTTGTATAAATATATATATAGATAATGATTAAAATATTTGAAATGAATAAAATGAATCAATGTGTCACACCCCCAAATTCCACTAACGGAGTTTTACCGTTAGGGGCGTGACAAACCAGGATCCAAGTCATTATGTACACAAACAAATGAGTTTAAAAATAACGTCTCTCAAAAATGAAAAAAACCAAACGTCAGAGTTTAAAACAATGCGGAAGCATAAAGTAAAGTAACCAAAACATATGGCAAAACACGCGCCCCCAAGTATAAGTTTAAAAATGCAAATAAATAATAAATGAAATATTTGAAACTATGCAGACCCATGATGCATGTCCTATTATGATGTTCAGCTAACCTTGGCCACCTGAGAAAAACACGCTAAAAAGTGTCAACGCTAGGTTGGTGAGTTCACTGGTTTTAAACAACAGTTCAATAACAAGTTTTCCAGATAATGTAAATCACAAATATATCAGTAGGTAGCTAACCCAAGTTTTCATGTTACTCAAACGTTTCGAATCCGAGCTGACTGTTTATGTTGTGCCTTGTCACCATTGTTAACATTCAATGACCCATGAGATTAGGACAATTCACACCTGCCCGGCTCCCAGCCGAGGGTGGGGTTTGTCAAACCCAGTAGTACTACCCGAACTTCCTCGCTATACCCCGTATATTAACGGTTCGAGAGAATTGAAATGACTTTCTTATGTTAAGTTTAACGGTTAGTAATTCATGATGATATATCAGTAAATACAAAATCAAAAGTGTTTTCATGCGTGCTTTCTCCCCCAACTGGAAAATAGTAAAAAGGGTCGTGAAACTCACCTTAGATTTGCGCAGCTACAAATAAATTTGCAAGTAAATAGCCTAGGTAGTCCCACTACCTAATGATGATCACAAATTAGCTACTAGCGATTTAAAAGGAAGCTTAGAAGGTTTCTTGCCTCCGGTTCGGTTTCACATTCCCGGTTCGTTTTGATACTAGTACCCATATAAGTATATTATTTAACTTTAAATGATTTGGATTATTTGTTTACAACTCAAACATATACGTATCTACACATGCATGCTAGTTAGCCATAATCGCATTCTCAATCATATGAATTTTCACAGACTCATCACATTCATGATTTTTTTTTCACATATGACTACAGTATCCACTTATATATTCATGTACAGTATATCTATACCCATTTGTACATAACTAACTATAAGGCATACATACACAAATGAACACCCATACTTAATCGTACATATATATATAATTGTTCACTGTTGTAACCCTTACCCCCGATTCGTACCCGCGAAACCGGAACCGTAACGAAAAGGAAAGCGATTACACGAAACCATTATGGACTTGGAACGTACCGGATGCTGCGGTGATCGACAACGAGGGAAACAGTGAAGGTGACGGTGCCGACGGTGATCATCGGAGTAGCAGGCAACAACTACGGCTATCGTGTTAGTTGGAGATGATGGTTGATACGACGGGGTGGTGGTGGCGATCCCTGGCAGCGACGATAGTTGGTGGTTATGGATGGGAAAGACGGCCAATGTAGATGATAGCGGTGATGATGAGGTGCTCGGCGACTGTTTTTACGATTTAGGATTGAGTCTGTGTTTGTTGCGTTTTGATAAAGATGAAGACGGGAATAATGAGGGGAGGGTAGGGTTATAAGGTTTTGAATTTAAATGAAAGTTACACAATGGGTCCTTCACTTAATTAAATATTTAACTTGTTCCCAAAGTTAATTAATTTAACTTATAATTAATTACTAGTTTAACCCGTTACTTTTTACTATGTATTTAAAATTTATGGAATTATTCCTTTTAGTATTCGAGTCACATGTATTAATTATTTCTGAAATTACTAATGTTTAAATGTTGCTCATTGTGATCCAATAACTGCTCGAATTACTATATATATATATATTTGTAATAGTTATTTATTTAATTATTTAGCTAAATTACCATTTTTAAATTAATTAGTGTGAAAATGTACTACATAGGATTTCAAGTTGAACGAGACTAACAGAATTCGGTTAGGTTAGGTTAACGGCGTTAACCCGAAATTGATGGGTGTCACATCATCCCCTTGTTGAAAGAATTTTCGTCCCGAAAATTGAGTAAGGTTGATAAGCGTTTGATGTTACAAGAAAGAAAAAAAAAGAGAAAGTTTTGGATTGTCACATCATCCCCATGTTAAATGAAATTTCGTCCCGAAATTTTAGTAACGGAAGATCGCTTCGGTTTTGGGTCAAAGAAAACTAATAGTTGATGTGATTTGTTTTAATTTATTATCACAAGTTACTAAATGGAATACTTACGTTCTAGCAGAGTTTGTTTTATATTCATTGATTTTATTTTTTTTAGATTGGGAGAGCAGATAATTTCTATCAGTTCAAGTATTGAATGAAAGCATATAAGTAATTTAGAAGGAGAGCTTACTAGTTAGCGTGGTCGAGTTAATCCTTGAATCCTGATCCGATCACAAATGCTCTTCCTCTCGCGACATTTCCATCCTTGTTTCCATCGTTATCGTTATTACCATTCTCATTCCTATTTAATTGCGAACAATCCCTTTTTAAGTGCCCTTCCTTTCCGCATTCAAAACATCCTCTAGTTTTACCTTGATGTTGGTGTTGCCGCCTATCCATTAGTTCACCCCTACAATCTTTGGTTGCATGCCCATATTTACCACAACGTTGACATTGGCTTTTACCACATGATCCAATATGATGACGATTACACTTATCACACTTTGGGCTTTTTCCCGCATATCCACCCTGGTTATTTTGAGTGGATGAAGACGGAGTGTAGTTTCGAGAGTTTTCAAACTTCCTAGCCTGTTGGTACGGCTGTGAAGACGAGGAGGATTGTTTGTTACTAGAGTTTTCCCACTTCCTTTTATTACTATCAGTAACAGGAGCAGTAGTTGCAGATCCACGAGGCGGTAATCTGCCTTGCTCAACCGCCTGATCAGTAACCTTACGTGCCATGCGAATTGTAGCTTGAATTGTGGCTGGATTTGCTGATGTGACGTTACTCTGAATCTCAGGTGAAAGTCCCTTAATGTAGAACTCGATTCTCTTATGAGCTGGGGCAACCATCTCAGGACACAGGTTTGCCAACTCACTTGACCTGGTGGTGTATGCCTCAATCTCCGAACCAACCATTTTAAGTTCCCATAGCTCGGTTTCTAGTTTATGGACTTCGTCTCTTTAACAGTATTCCTCGGTCATAATTTCTTTGAACTCTTGCCAAGGTGTTGCGTTTGCTGTCTCAAGGCCCATCAATTGAATCTGGCCTTTCCACACTGTTAAAGCTGGACCTTCCAGTGTGCCAGTAGCAAACTTCACTCTATTTCCCTGAGGGCAGTTACACATCTCAAACACTGATTCTAGCTTATCAAACCATTGCAGGAGACCTATGGCTCCTTCAGCACCACTAAAGGTATGCGGTTTGCAATCCATGAAATCCGAAAACGTGCAGGCTGGGTTTATAAATATAGGATTTAGAATCGTGAGGATAGAATATATTTGAATAGTAATAAAATCAATAATTATAGTTCATGAGTAAATCACCAGGAGGATTTTGGTTTTGAGCACCCATGGCTGCTCCAATAGCAGTAGCGACATGCTGGTTCATCATTGCGGTGAGTTGTTCTGGAGTAAGAGTTATGTCACCCCGTCCACGACCACGTCCAGCCATTGAATTGAATCTACAATATACCGTAATGAGACAAATATATCGAATATTTAACATCATACAAGTACAGTAAATAAGGATCCACACAATCTCAACATTTAGTTTCAAATAATAATCCTGATAAAAACACACTGTAATTCGTTCACAATGTATTCAAATCAAACATCAAAATTTAATTCATGTTGTTGTAGGAAGATAATCCTTCATGCCCCGGTTAATTTGGAAATAAGAAAAGAAAGAAATACGAGATAAGAATGTTCTTCGTTTTCCGTTGGTGGCTCATCCTCTGTAGGTTTTTTACCCATCATCATATGTGGTTTCTTAAGTTATGATCTTCAACTCGAAAGGAAACAAATCGTAGCGCTAGAGAATTTAGCAGGTCAGTCAATAGTTGGAACGACTCAGGCCTCGAACGAATTATGCGCCGCTTCGACTGGGTAGTGTAAAGGGATTAGTAGATCGGTGTGTATTGTGTAACTATCTAGAACTAGGGTCACAATTATATCACTTAATAGGCCACAATTTATTTCAAATAACAATTTGTAAGTAGTTCAAGTAATGGGTAACAAATATTTCATGTTATTGTAACTAATCATGGTGTAACTAATCATGGTGTAACTAATGAAATGCAGTTATAGTCTAGAATGCCATGCAATGCAACCTAGTTCGCTATAACTAAGGTCTCTGATACCAATCTGTCACACCCCCAAATTCCACTAACGGAGTTTTACCGTTAGGGGCGTGACAAACCAGGATCCAAGTCATTAATTACACAAACGACTCTAAATGAGTTTAAAAATAACGTCTCTCAGTAAATGAGAAAAACCAAACGTCAGAGTTTAAAACAATGCGGAAGCATAAAGTAAAGTAACCAAAACATATGCGCAAAACACGCGCCCCCAAGTATAAGTTTAAAAATGCAAATAAATAATAAATGAAATATTTGAAACTATGCAGACCCATGATGCATGTCCTATTATGATGTTCAGCTAACCTTGGCCACCTGAGAAAAACACGCTAAAAAGTGTCAACGCTAGGTTGGTGAGTTCACTGGTTTTAAACAACAGTTCAATAACAAGTTTTCCAGATAATGTAAATCACAAATATATATCAGTAGGTAGCTAACCTAAGTTTTCATGTTACTCAAACGTTTCGAATCCGAGCTGACTGTTTATGTTGTGCCTTGTACCATTGTTAACATTCAATGGCCCATGAGATTAGGACAATTCACACCTGCCCGGCTCCAAGCCGAGGGTGAGGTTTGTCAAACCCAGTAGTACTACCCGAACTTCCTCGCTATACCCCGTATATTAACGAGATAATTGAAAGGACTTTCGTATGTTAAGTTTAACGTTTAGTAATTCATGATGATATATAAGTAAATACAAAATCAAAAGTGTTTTCGTGCGTGCTTTCTCCCCCAACAGGAAAATAGTAAAAAGGCCGTGAAACTCACCTTAGATTTGCACAGCTACAAATAAATTTGCAAGTAAAAAGCCTAGGTAGTCCCACTACCTAATGATGATCACAAATTAGCTACTAGCGATTTAAAAGGAAGCTTAGAAGGTTTCTTGCCTCCGGTTCGGTTTCGCATTCCCGGTTCGTTTTGATACTAGTACCCATATAAGTATATTATTTAACCTTAAATGATTTGGATTATTTGTTTACAACTCAAACATATACATATCTACACATGCATGCTAGTTAGCCATGATCGCATTCTTAATCATATGCATTTTCACAGACTCATCACATTCATGATTTGTTTTTTCACATATGACTACAGTATCCACTTATATCTTCATGTACAGTATATCTATACCCATTTGTACATAACTAACTATAAGGAATACATACACAAATGAACACCCATACTTTATCGTACATATATATATAATTGTTCACTGTTGTAACCCTTACCCCCGATTCGTACCCGCGAAACCGGAACCGTAACGAAAAGGAAAGCGATTACACGAAACCATTATGGACTTGGAACGTACCGGATGCTGCGGTGATCGACAACGAGGGAAACAGTGAAGGTGACGGTGCCGACGGTGATCGTCGGAGTAGCAGGCAACAGCTTCGGCTATCGTGTTAGTTGGAGATGATGGTTGATACGACGGGGTGGTGGTGGCGATCCCTGGCAGCGACGATAGTTGGTGGTTATGGATGGGAAAGACGGCCAATGTAGATGATAGCGGTGATGATGAGGTGCTCGGCGACTGTTTTTACGATTTAGGATTGAGTCTGTGTTTGTTGCGTTTTGATAAAGATGAAGACGGGAATAATGAGGGGAGGGTAGGGTTATAAGGTTTTGAATTTAATTGAAAGTTACACAATGGGTCCTTCACTTAATTAAATATTTAACTTGTTCCCAAAGTTAATTAATTTAACTTATAATTAATTACTAGTTGAACCCCGTACTTTTTACTATGTATTTATAATTTATGGAATTATCCCTTTTAGCATTCGAGTCACATGTATTAATTATTTCTGAAATTACTAATGTTTAAATGTTGCTCGTTGTGATCCAATAACTGCTCGAATTACTATATATATATATATATATATATATATATATATATATATATATATTTGTAATAGTTATTTATTTAATTATTTAGCTAAATTACCACTTTTAAATTAATTAGTGTGGAAATGTACTACATAGGATTTCAAGTTGAACGAGACTAACAAAATTCGGTTAGGTTAGGTTAACGTCGTTAACCCGAAATTGACGGGTGTCACACAATGGGTTCAGTGCTCATGTTATATATAAACTATAAATGCAAAGAGTAGCACACAAGGTAAACATATAGCACAATCAAACCTTACGACTAGCATCCACTTAATCACACAGACTAAGTGACGTTGATAAAAATGATTAAAATGAAATGCCGTTTAATCATTCTCGGATAACATATCGGATAATTAAACTAAATGTAGTTACGATCACCCTCGGATAAACGTATCAGGTGATTTAGTTAAAATGTGGTTACAATCACCCTCGGATAAAGTATTAGGTGATTAAGTTAAAATGAAATAAATAAGCGGTTACAATTACCCTCGGATAACATATCAGGTAATTAAACAAAAATGAATAAATAAACAGTTACAATTACCCTCGGATAACATATCAGGTAATTAAACCAAATGAAAAACCGGTTACAATCACCCTCGGTTAAAGTATAAGGTGATTATATAAAATGAATCAAAATGATAAACTTGATTTAGTAAGGCACATGATTTCACCTCAAAACATAAAAGTAAAAATGGGCTATGAATACTCACTTGATAGATCGATGATGGTGAAACTAAAAAGCTCGTGAAATAAGACACCGAATAATCTCCTTAGAAAAATAATCTAGAGGACGGTGCCCAAATTAGAATATGAAACTTAGGGTTCTAATGATGATTTGAGAACTAAGGTTTTCTAGTAGAAGCTTGGGAGTTGACTTTCTTGATAATTAACGTTTAAACCGAAATTCTTGAATGAGAATAATTTAAACAAGTTTTGATTATAATAATAATAATTGGAACTTTATGAAAGTATTGTTAGTGAATGATATTACTTTAACAATCTATAAATAGTAACATGTATAATGATTTGTTGCAAACAAGCTAACTCTTTGAATAATAAGTCAAATAATAATAATAACTAGATAAATAATTATGAGTAATTAAAGGTTAATTAAATAGTAAAATGTGTGCTAGTTAAATGATATAGTTGTTTGGTCATTTAATTCGTTTATTTACAAAATAATTAACAGTTCCGTAATTAACTATATTGGTGGCAAACGTTTTATTAATACAGCTAAAGATAAGTAGTTTTGCATAGATTGTTTACCTAAATTTATTAAATAAACAAGTTTGGAACATTAACTATTATTTAAATATCTAGCATTTAAAAGAACCAACATGTAACAATGTTATTTAAAATTAAGGTAAGTTATTTGTGAATTAGGTTCAACTACAAAGTCAAAATTTCCTAGAAAGTCTAAGAAGGAATTTGGACCATTAGATCTAATATTAAATGAAGATCAATGGCTCATAAGCACAAGGTGGCATAATAGTAAATAGTTAAAACTTTAAATGGTAGGCCAAGTGTATATTAGTCTTGTCTCACTTTCAAATTCCACCATCTTTTTTAAACGTCCATAACTTTTACATACGACAATATTTTTTAATAAAAATTACACCAAAAAAACGAGCGTTTTTTTATCTTCAAAACGCATATAATATTGATATATAAAAAATGAATTTTTTTTTGAAGTTTCAGCTCATTGTGTTATATTCATTAGGTCATTGTGTTATATTTTTCAGCTTTATTGTGTTATATTAGTCAAGACATTGTGTTATATTTTTCAGATTGTGTTATATTTGTCAGGTCATTGTGTTATATTCCTCAAGTCATTGTGTTATATTTGTCAGGTCATTGTGTTATATTCGTCAGGTCATTGTGTTATATTTTCATCAGGTCGTTGTGTTATATTTTCATCAGGTCGTTGTGTTATATTTTCTTCAGGTCGTTGTGTTATATTTTCATCAGGTCGTTGTGTTATATTTTCATCAGGTCGTTGTGTTATATTTTCATCAGGTCGTTGTGTTATATTTTCATCAGGTCGTTGTGTTATATCTTCATCAGGTCGTTGTGTTATATCTTCATCAGGTTGTTGTGTTATATTTTCATCAGGTCGTTGTGTTATATTTTCATCAGGTCGTTGTGTTATATCTTCATCAGGTCGTTGTGTTATATCTTCATCAGGTCGTTGTGTTATATCTTTATCAGGTCGTTGTGTTATATTTTCATCAGGTCGTTGTGTTATATTTTCATCAGGTCATTGTGTTATATTTTCATCAGGTCATTGTGTTATTTCATTAGGTTATTGTGTTATAACACAATGATATGAATAAATAACATAATGACTTGACAAATAACACAATGAACTAAAAACGTGAATTTTTTTTTGTTTTTTATATATGAATATTATACGCGTTTTAAAGATAAGAAAATGCTCGTTTTTATGGTGCAATTTTTTTAAAAAAATAATATCGTATGTAAAAGTTATGGACATTTAAAAAAATGGGGTGAAACTTAAAATATAGAGACATTACCATCTTTACCCTTCCTTCTAATTTTAAGGGAGTGCCACATGTCATTATCTCATGACTTCTTAAACTTTCTAGGAAAATTGAACTTTGTATTATAACTCCACTCAGCTATTTGTAATTAATAGTTATGATTTTATGGAATAAAAAATATATGTAGACCATATAATAGTTCAAAAAAAAAATTTAATGTTGGAGGCCCGGTTTGAACCCGGGTCCTCTGCTGCACATACAGTGGACAAACCAACAATCCAATTATAGTTGTTTGTTTGAAATCCGTTGTTTTAAATAAATATGCAACGATTTAAAAGCTCCCAATTCTACATGAACCCTAGATCTCTAATCCTCCAAATTGATCATGAAAACGTAATTGATAACGGAATCAAACATAGGGTTATTTCTTTATTGGTAAAGACCAGATCAAAGAGTATAAATTTTACCTTTATTAGAGTCGAATTGAATAAGAAAAGAGAAGAAGAACTTGCGGCTGAGATTGAAGAAAAGTGAAGATTTTTAAAAGTGTTGGTGTGTGTTTTTAGATGAATCACGAGTGTAGGTAGAATAAGGAAGAGATGAGGAACAATTTCATATTAATATTTAGTGTTAGCTTGATCCAGAAGAGTCGAACCCGTAAGAGTTTGGGGTCGGTTAATTTTGTGATCAATTGGATAAATGAACGCGTAATAGAGTTGTTTCAAGTTCGAATCCTGTGGATAAAGGATATCGAGCGATTAAAACGGATAACATCGGTTTAATTCCGTGGTTTAATAGTCGCCGGACTCGTCGCCGGAGTGACCGAGAAAGACAGCCGGGAAACAGGATTTGGAAGGTGGAAGTTTGGTTTGTAATTAATTAAAATTTTATATTTAGGTCCCTGAAGTTTAGTACCCTTATTATTTGATTCAATATGTTTAGTTTCAAGTTTTAAGTTTGACACAATGCTCCCTTAAAGTTAATTTTGTTAATTAATTCAATAACTTAACTAACCACACTAACTTTCTAACTTTATAAAAATATGTAAATTTATTTTATAAACTCTAATTTATTATTTAGTGATTATATAACATAATTATTGTTTTTAAATGCAGCAATTTAAATAGAAATAGTTTTGACTAAATGTTTTTATTACATATTTAGTCGAAACTGTTTGAACTGAACTCCGATCACAATACATACATTCACACAATATCTGCACACACCTACATATAGTCATACACATACACCCCAAATTTAAAGCCACATTCCAATATCACTCATCATAATCTCATTAATCCGCCACCCACACTCATAATCATACCATCGATGATATATATATATATATATATATATATATATATATATATATATATATAACACTCTCACCTTCAATTAATCCACAGTATATAAACATCCTAACGAACATACATTTACATGTACAAATCACATTAAAATATAATATTTATGCATATATTGACCCACACCATATACGAATGTACACATCATCCATATGATCACACCATCTTTATGCATATACTATACGAATGCAATCAGTCGCAACACATACCATATATACGAATCTATTGTAAGTTTTAACAAATGTGTAAACACACTCAAATCTTCACCATCGTTATACCGTACACCCACATATACAAAACATGCGCAAGTATTTACATATATACATATACGGTTACATACGTTACAACCTACGGTTCTCACCGAGACCAAACGAAAATCGATTCCGACACATAGTCATGACTGCAAATGGATTTGGTACACACGCTCAAACCGAGTTAATACGAAACGAAACCGTAGCCCTAGTCGAAACCATAATGAACCGAAACACGAAACAAGTCAAAGAACGTTACCAGAATGAGTACGTGAAGCTTTATCGGTGATTGCGGAACCGGTGACAGTGGTAGAGTTTGACGGTGGTTGGAACGATGGTTGAGGCCCGAAAAGGTGACCGGAGATGAGGTTCGGTGGTGGTGGCGGCGTAGATTATATGAACGTACGTAGGGATGGAGTTTTAATATATACATTACTAGAATTTGCATTGAGGTCCTTATACTTTGTTTAACTATTTATTTCAAACTTTTCCTTAATTGTATTCTAGTCCTTGAGTTTTTATGTTTATTTATTTCATCTCAAAGTTTGAATTACGAATCGAACTCTGAACTTTATATAATTTAAGTTTACGAAGACACCCGTACAAATTATCATGGGAATTTAACATAAATAAACGAAATGAGTTAATGATATTAACCTGGAAATTACGAGTTGTCACACTCTATAAGTGATAGACTATATGCAATGAAATGCTAGTTCCCTATAACTTATGTCTCTAATACCAATCTGTCACACCCTCAATTTTCCACAAACGGGGTATCCATTAGACGTGTGACATACCAGGATCTCAAGTCATTAGTTACACGAACTTTGACTCAACATTTATAAAAATAGTTAACGTTGAAAATAAACCAAAATTCATAGTTTAAATGTTAAAACCAACGTTTAGCAGAAGCATAAATAAATCCAGTACGCAAAATCCCGCGCACAAAATAAACTAAATTAATTAAGTAACAAATATAGTTTTTGAAACAGTCCAAAAGACGACCCAATGCATGCATGTCCTACTCGTGCTCGTGCTCCTTAATTAGCTAAGAAAACATACTAAAACAGTCAACACATGGTTGGTGAGTTCATTGAGGTTTATACATAATCAAAAAGTACTGTTTATAACATAGATAAACAAACTTTATGTTATTAGGCGGTTTGCAAGACCAAATGCTTATTGCTTGTCAACACGTTGAGATGAAAGCTAAACGTTACTTTTGTCTTGTCGCCATCTAACCAGGATGACCCATAACCTTTAAGGACAATTTGTACCACATGACGCCCAGTCAAGGGTGGGGTGCTGTCGCAACCCGATAGTACTACTCAAATTTCCCCGCTATTATATATTAATCAACCTCGAACTTTTATAAGGACTTGAATGTGGTTCCAATTCGTGTAAAGCACTATAAGCCCTAATAAAATCCTGCCCATAGGCATTTATACTTTTACCAAAACCTGCCCGTAGGCATTTATACTTTTACCGAAACCTGCCTGTAGGCATTTATACTTTTACTGAAACCTGACCGTAGGCCCTACCCGAAGGTATAAAAATGCAGCCTTAATTGGCCTCACCCGAAGGCATAAAGTTTTGCCCGAAGGCATAAAAATGCATTTGTATGTTTTCTCCCCGAAAAAGATTTAAAAGCGGGCAAAGAACTCATCTTTGAAGCGCACAGCAAATAGCAGCAAAATGCAACTAAAGACCCAGATCGCCCTACGACCTGCTTTAATAATTACTTACTAATTATTAACTAGGAATGTGTAAGTAAAATATATAATATGATATTCGCTAGGGTTCCGAGTATTCGATTCGATCCAGGTTAATGACAACACGGGACACAAGACCACACATGTTCTGCACCACAAAATCAACTTTTCATTTACACAACGTTCCATACACATAATACATACCTAAACGTATTCATCACCTTAACATAATCCCCTTTACGCTAACCCCATTACTTACATGGCATATTATTTATTCCCATAAAATTCACATGTACCCTACATATTGTTGCAACACGCTCGACAATTACACAAGTTACACACATCAACACCACTATACCGAACCCGTCCATATAACCCGCATGCCATTTACCTCATGTTATCATTATTTTCATGTAACACCATCATCATCGAGAAACATAAAAACCAATTTATTGAAACCCATACTCACTACATTCAATACACTCATCAATCCATCATCTTCCTTTACACACTATCCACGTACATTACATAAATACATACCCACATACACATACAACATATTTATACCCACACATCCTATACACATACACCCACGTACAATTGTTATTTACAAACACGATATATTTATGGCCCCATATACATTATACACACTAAACTAAAGATTGTATGTTCACTTGCATATTGTAACATCATCATCATTATGCATGACATACACATAACTGTCATAAGTTTATAAACAGACATAGCACATGTATACGCATGCATAGTTACATACAATATATATACTTATTAATCATACTACTTCTCGATCAACTTCATGACTAAGAGCATACCTACTGTCCACACACCCATATACATAATTACGCCTATACATACAAACTACACACATTCATATGCGTACAATCTCATTCCGTGATTACAATATATATATATATATATATATATATATATATATATATATATATATATATATATATATATATATATATACTAGGTTAGTGCCCGCGCAACGCTCGGGAACATAACACTCATGTGATGATTTTAAGGATATTCATGGACATGCACGATTCTAATCAGTTTTAAGATAAAACTGTGCTAAACTGAAACACAAAATTTATTTAAAATCTTGTTGTTTGGTATAACAATATTATACAAATTAAAGAGAATTAGACGTTCGGTTTTATGGTGTAGTTTTTGTTAAAACAATGTCGTATAAAAAGTTGTGTATATTTAAAAAATAATTATGTATTTAATTGTATGTTATTAATAATTTTATCTCTAAGTTTTATTTTTATACCCTAGTAAATATAACCTGGCCCAAACACACCCTTAGTAGGATAGGGTTAAAAATGTAAATAGTCTTAATTTTTTAAATAGTTTGCTAAATATTAGGGGATCAAATGAAAATTAATATTATTATAATAAATTATTATAGATAGATATATATTTTTAAATATAAAAATATTATTAATTTTGAGAGAATCTCTCAAATAATGCCAACTAAGCAAATGGATCTTAAATGATGCCAAGTAAGCAAATATGATTTTGCTATATTATATAGAAGATATATATATATCTATATATATATCTCGCTACCTTCGATCTGTTCATGTGCGCATGCATGTATTCAAGACTTTCATGTGAGTACAATATATATACATATCTACCCGTACTTGTACACACTGCGGAACACAGTTTGCTACAAATAACACATTATGATTGAATTCGAACTAAACCGAAACCCGAAACGCGATCGAATACGAAACCATAACGCAATAAATGACAAGGAGTAGCATGATTAACACGTACCGATTGTCGAGGGAAGCAAGAGTGATACGATCCATGAAACCGATGCAAATTCTCCGTGAAGACCAGATCAACAAGCCCTACGTTTAATTTTTATTTTGCAAGTTTTAGTCCATTAATTATGCATTTTTAGTTAGTCTTCATATAACCTTGTTTTTAGGAAAGTTATGCATGTAGTGGGTAGTTTATTTCAATTGCATAAATTCTTGTTTACGTTCATTTTAGAATTAGACAAGAAAATTGTTGAATGAAACTTAGTTTTATGTCTCTCTTTGTATCTTTTGTTCTTGGGAGTTTGTAGGTTTTCTCCGCAAACCTATCAATTGGTGCTTTCATTGAGCCTTAGCCTCTATGGCTTTGGAAGAACTCGAGGAGACCATGTATTTATCTCGCTTTACTGGTTTCAATCCTGCCCGATGGATTTATGATGCCGAAAAGTTCTTTTCCTTTTATGCAATTTATGAGGAAGAACGGTTTCCTTATGTTGTTGAGTCCTTCGATGATGAACCATTTTCTTGGTTCAATTCATGGTATCGAGGACCCGAACATCTCACATGGAAGTCTTTTACCATTGCAATGCTTCATCATTTCCATACCATCACTACCTCCAATAATGGAATTTCACCACTGCCTTCGTTTCTTGCTCGACCACCACCGCCAAGCCCTGTACCACCACCACCACCGCTACCGTTACGACATGAACCACAACCCACAACACCACCAAGCCATGCACTACCACCAACACTACAACAAAAAGCAACCTCCAAAACCGCAAATGCACCTACTAAATGTGATAACCGAAAAAACCGCGTCTTGCCATTGAAAAACAAAGAACCGAAGGCATTCATAAGACGAGAGTGGCGACCACCATGGCACACACCATGTCGCTACGTGATGACCGAGCCGAACGCCACCGGAAGACGTGAATGGCGACCACCATGGCACACGCAGTCCGTCCTTGAGGACAAGGACGTTTTTAGGGCGGGAGTATTGATACGATCCATGAAACCGATGCAAATTCTCCGTGAAGACCAGATCAACAAGCCCTACGTTTAATTTTTATTTTGCAATTTTTAGTCCATTAATTATGCATTTTTAGTTAGTCTTCATATAACCTTGTTTTTAGGAAAGTTATGCATGTAGTGGGTAGTTTATTTCAATTGCATAAATTCTTGTTTACGTTCATTTTAGAATTAGAAAAGAAAATTGTTGAATGAAACTTAGTTTTATGTCTCTCTTTGTATCTTTTGTTCTTGGGAGTTTGTAGGTTTTCTCCGTAAACCTATCAAAGAGAGCCACCGATAGGATTCCGGATGGTCGGAGTTTCAAGTTCTCCGTCTCCGATTGCTTCTCCGAACAGCCCCACTAACGTACAGCAGAAGCGAGATCGAACTGCGTCAAGTGATGGTGAAACAGAGGCGATATGATGGCGATGATGATGGTTCACGGCGATAACACAACTGGTGTGGTGGTGCGGCAGGTTAGGGTTGACGATGGAGAAGAGATAAAACGAGAGAGATGAAGGAGGCGGGTTTGGGTGGGGGTTGGGTTTATAATTTTGACTTTTACACATTTGGCCCTTGAAATTTATTAGGTTATTTAGTTTGGGTTTTTAAGTTTAAAAACTAGTTTAATTAATTACAAAATGAACCCTAAACTTATATAAAACGTAACAGAATAGATAAAGAGTAGGTAACGGTGTTAACCTGAAATTGCGGGGTGTCACATTGTTAAATGAATTTTCGTCCCGAAAATTAAACCGTTCCTTTAGTGTTAGATGTTGTTACTTTAATAGTTAAGAATAATTGTATTTGTGTTTCATTGGGTAGCCACTTCATTAGTTTTAAACCATCTAGAGTAATCATTCGCGGGATTTCCACTCGTGTAATGTTTCGTGGGTTTGAAAAGATTCAAAAGTTTCTTTGGGACCCACTCTTAAGATTTATAAACAAAGATTTGTATGCAGAATGTCTCAGAAACGTTAGATCACGGAGCTTCGGGTTGTTATTCATATTTTCAAGGATCAAGACTTAACTAATTAGTATATATTAAAGAAGCGTTGTTATTCGAGTTGTTTAGAGATCATTAAATTGACTCAACCGTGTGTAGGTACTCTACTTTATTAAAGAAGCGTTGTCAAAACGCGATCACCAAGGATGTCTTAGACATTCTAGAAATAGATGAAGAATAAATTTTTTTGATGTTATTTATGTGGTTGGAAATACATGTTTTAAGCAAGAATGATCAAAGAATTTAATAAGTATTTATGATTCGTTGTGATCGATAGAACAAGTAAATGTTATTAATGTTTACTTACTGAAGTAATGTTAAACTAAAAGTGTCTGTGTTACATGAGGTGTTCCTAATCCTTTAAAGTACCATCGGTTTCCTCTTTGATGGAATCTGAGTGTTACGATCATAAGTGTGCATGAAGGGGGGGGGTATACGATACACCAAACATTTGTTCACAGAGAAAGTTTTCTAATCTTTTTATTTGAAGAGAAGATTAATTCAATCGTGTAGGCCTTTTAAGGTGATCTAACAATATTTCATTACGAATGGATTAGATAAGAGTTCAAACAATAAGATGTTGGCAAGGATTTTGATAACAAGCTTCATTGAGTGATAGCGTTTGAGTTCGCCATTTGGGTGTTTAAGGGATGGTGAGAGATAATAGTCTGGTTTGCTAACGGCTTAGGTAAGCAAGACGTGTTATTTCATTACTTGGGTTGTGTAGCTTAACTAATTTCTTTAAACATGCAGTTTCCTCTATTATGATTTTCATTGTTTGGAACGATTAGGTGATAATTGCTTACATCGCACTTAAATAGTTTTGATCAAAACCATTAACTACATACAAGGTGGATTCTATTAAATCAACATAAGTTTTGAAAGAAAGATATTGCACAATTGGAGTGCCGAATGACAATGAGAGCATTAATTATTATATTTCTTAGCAGATACAATGTGTATTGGGATGACGAAATAAGAGGTTGTTATTCTGAATTTTAATGGATGAGGCTCAAGCGGTACGCTAGTTGGTATCAATTGTTTATTGTGGACTATACTATTCATCAAATGAATCCCCGAGTCATAGAATATATTCCATGCTCAGGGTTATAAACCCACGGAGGGGGGGGTCAGTTATAAAAATCACCTACTTTTTCATTATCACTGTGAGCAATAGATACCTGAAAGTTATAAGTGTCTAGATATATAGCGAATTGCCATATGAATGATAGATAGAATAGGGTTGTTCATAAAAACAAAATTCAAGGGTGGTCGCTTTTAGGCTCACAACTGATAGTTCGAGATGAATCGAGCTTGGATCTAGATATGAGATTGTTTGGGGATATTATTTGTAACCAATGATGCGGAAACTCACTAATCACGTATTGATGCTTGAATGTTCATGAAGATCAATGCAAGGTATGATGAAGATGATGATAATATGAATAGGTGAATTGTATTGATCTTTGTGAAGGTTACAAAGGATAAGGAAATAACAATGCAGACAACTCTATTAACAAATAACCTAGGTGATGGTATTTATAGTCCATACCATTCACCTTACATTTCAACCTAACCACGTGCAGTTAAGCACAAACGCGCATTTAAGCACGAGACGATTACACAAATATTCTAAGACAAATACAAATAATTAACGTCTTCACCCGTGCTTGCTCGTGATGATGCTCGATATCTTCACTCGCTTATATTTGGAAAGTGACATCTTCAAATAACCCCAACAGTACTCCCCCTAAGATGACACTTTACAAATCCGACATATCAGCTTAAATCTTCATGTGACGAGCATAGAGAGCAACTTAAAGTTTTGGTATGCATTATCTTCAAGAGGACCCAACAGTACTCCCCCTAAGATGATGCTATTAAAACTCTGTCTTTCAACAAGCAATCTGCATCCTTCTCTCCCTTTTGAGTAACATTAGAGGCTATGGAAAGGAATAGGCAGAGAGTAGATTCCAGTGAATCTATATATTAGCAACGCGATCTTCTTCAACGGTTGAAGTAGAATGCGAAGACTTCTTTGACTTAGAATACTCCCCCTCAACTTTTGCTTTAGAGGATAACGGGATCTGTATATGAGATATTAAGAGGAGGATTCTTAACACTCAGCAATCTGACATGGAGATCTTTGGACTGGAATCAGGCTTGAACAGGAACATCTTCAAGTCACGTGGAAGCTTGTTCTGCAATGGAAACAGTTCCTGCAACTCAAAGAAAACATTAAAACTTAGGCAATAAGGTGCATTTATCATCAATGTAAAGATTAAGCTCTCAATTGGATGAGATATTGCTCAATGAACAACTCCTACATCAATAACACATGTTAAACTGCCAACACAAAAGAAAAAGATTAAAATGACAATCTTTTTGGTCTTTTTGAATTTTTAAATGTTTTTTTTTATTTTTTTTTTAACTTTCTCTTTACATCTATGAATCTTTAACCTGCAATGAGATCATACCAGCAATTTATCCAACACATGTTTTGCAGTTCTTGAGAATAGACATTTGAATTGTGAAGTAATTAAGTGATGAATTGTTAAACAAATCAATTAGCTCGAAGTGGCACACTTACTTTTTCTATTCTTGATGATCAATTAAGTTAATTAAGAATAAGTTTTGAGTGACTCATATCTTGCATATTAGAAAGTTATACACTTCATCTAAATATCCTGAGAACACCTCAACACGTCAGGTCACTTACAATCATAAACAGTGTGGAATAGGGTTCTATCTATTGGATTTGGTCCACTTTGGGACTTCTTTTGGAATTCCTTTTTGGAATCATCTTTTGTTTTTGTTCCCGTTGGGAATCTTCTGAAATTCCATTTTGGAATTTGGGTGATGGTCCATCTTTGGGAGTCTTTTCTGTTCCACTTTGGGAATCTTTTGCTACACCTTGAAGCTCGAAAGAGACTTCATGTAAAACTTCAGGTCTGTGGATACGACAACAAAGAAGCTCATAGATGCGGTTCATCACACTGAATAGATTGCATCATTACCCATGTATATCGGTTGCGTCACAAGCTATTTATTTGATTTGTATAAACGTTTCACATGCACTAAGATGTTTCAACGACAAAAACTCATTTGAATTTAGTTAAATCATCATAATATGTACTTGTTCAGTATAATTGTCTGAGCTGTCTCGCACATCAATTTTCATGCTTCAGTCATTATTGTTGAAAATGATGCATTGAATAAACGTAGTGTACTATCATTTCTCATGTACGTGCAAATAGATTCAACATATTTTTGGATTTTTCTGGTTTTATCATGTTTTTTTTAATAATGATTTCTCCCCCTAAACTTTTAAATTTCTAGGAAAATTGAAAGTTTAATGAAAAGAAAATGGTAGATAAGTTATCAACGTATGAATATTTCATGCAATATACTTAATCTAAACAGACGAAATGAAACATCGGTTGTTTCTTGCACTGCCATCATCGTTTGATTTTTGAAAATGTTTTTTTTTTAATTCCTGCAATGATTCCTTTTTTTTGTTTCCAACTCCATTTGATGTCAGTTGCATCGAAAGCATCATGAACAAGATTCGGTATCTTGTCATGATAAGGGATCAGCCACGATCTTCTTTTCTTTGTTTGATCGGCCTCCATAACTATCCCTACCACACTAACAAATCAGTTAGAGGTAATGACCCAAACCATTTCGGTTTTGGGTCATCCAAATTCATCAACATAAGAGATATTCTCATAAGTGCAAGGAGTACCTTCATGTGGTGGTTTTGATGATACAATGTAATTTGTACCTTCATCTTCTTTCATGGATTGTTTGTCAAAAGAGTAATTATAGTCATTTTCAAACAAATTATGAATTCCTTTTAAAAACAGGTTTTGTTGACTATATTTCTTATTCAAAGATTGATTCACTGTTGGAATCATTTTATCATTTAAATCATGATATCCCTTTTTGTTTTTGACAAACTTTGGTGTCCATGAATCATTGACATGTTGATTTTCATCAAACGAATGTCTATGATGAGATCTTTTAAAGTTAGAAAAATACCTGGAAGGGTATGCACGTGATGAACTTCTTTGGACTGACCTTCTCGGCTTGTAGTAGCACTCAGATGTATTGTGATTTACCATGTCACATAAGGAACAGTACTTGTTGTAGTAACATTCCATTGTGTTGTGGTTGTACATCTGACAGTTGGTGAGTACTTGTTGTAGCAGCATTCCGTTGTCGTGTGATTGTACATCTCACATATCTCGCAGTACTTCTGATGAGACTTGAAGGGAGACTTCTTTCTTTGCTTTTGAGAAGCCTTTGCAGTTGAAGCTTTTTGTTTCTGAGAAGCTTTGCCCTTTGAGTCTTGTTGTTTTTGAGGAGCTTTGACCTCTGAATCTTGTTGAAGCTTGATTGAAGAAGCTGGAGTCTTGAACATGTTTGCTTTTGAACCATATGGAAAGACACCTTGACTGTAGATACAATCTAAAATATGATGAGTTTCAGAGTCACAGATTAAACAGTATACATCACTGTTTGAGTCACTCGGGGATTCGGAATCTTGAGACTTTGGAGTTGAAGAAAGCTGTGGTGTAGAATCAGATGAAGCGGCCTTTGTCTTGTTCTTCTTGGCTTTGCTCTTCTTTCTTCTAACCTTCTTCTTCTTCTTTCACTGAAACACTTGTGTTTTTTCGTCTTCTTCTTGAAAAGATAGTGATCCAATAAAATACGGTTGGCACTAATCTCTCATCTTTCTTTTCAACAGACTTTGCCTTTTTGACTTCTTCTTTGATAAACACAAGATCAGATTGTGATCTGTTGAGTTTATCAGTGTGCTCCATTAGTTGAGCATTCAGATTATGCTTTTCGGTAAGCATTGAATCAACATTCTGTGTAAGAGTTTTGAGTCTATCTTCATACAATTTGTGATCTTTTTGTAGACTTGCGTGTTTCTCTTGTTCTTCTTGCAGTTTGGTTTTCAGAATGTTGTTCTCTGAATTGAACATCTCAGACAACTTCTTCAACTTTGAATTTCTGCTTGAAAGTCGTTGATCACTCTTGATAGATGTTCATTCGATTTTTCAGCTTCCTTTTGATGTTCATTGCTTCTTTTTATTTTTCCTTGAGCGAGTCTTGGAGAGATGTGATTCTGTGATCCAATGCCTTGTGTTGTTCTTGCAGATTTTTGTGCATTTGCTCTTCCTTTTTGAGTTTATCACAGATCTTGAAAGAGTATATTCTGTAGTGCTCAAATTGTTGAAAACATTCTTTGGTGCACATCTTTTCTCTGACTTCAATTGACATTTCAACATAAGAACTCTGTGTAGAAACCGCTCGTACAAAAACTAAAATTCTTTTATAAATTCAATTACAATACAATGAAAGTAAAGAACATAAATGAATTACAATGTGATTACAATTGAAAAATTAGAAATACAAGAAATGAGTAGAAGCAGAATTGTAATATGGGCTGAGGATTCGTGTTCAACACGGGTCCCTTAAAACAAATTTCGAGTCTCCCAAGAGAACTAGTTTGTTTCCCAGGGTACAACAGCCGAAGCAGTATGTACTGCCGGGATGAACTTGAAACCCGAAAGAGTATTTTTATAGAGAATGAAGGATAGCAAGAAAGTTAGAGAATGAGAGCTTTCAAGTGTATGATGATCTTTGGTGTTTCAAGTGTGTCATACAACTAAGTTTCACATAGTATTTATAGTGAACCAAAGTTGAAACATGTTTCAAAACATTAATAGAGTATTGAATTCAAAATTGAATTCAATATTAAACTCTATTTGACTTGAATTTTGAAACAACCAATTATCATAATTACATTATTATTTATTTATTTTCACAATAATAAAAGGATTTCCAACAATCCCCCACATGTGAAAATAAACAAAATCTCATTTTCGTTATGAGAAAACAAATTTCACACATCTTCCAACAATCCCCATGAGTATGGATCTCAATCCATACTCTATCAATATCAAAATACAATTTCAACGGTTTAATATTGTCGGATAGGTAGTGGTTAACTTTGAACCTTCCGTTGTGATGTATACTTAGTCTCCTAGTGGTTCGGTAGACGTGATGTCCTTGAACCAACCACCGTTTACGTAGATGACAATACACATTACACAATATTATTCCTGGTCTAGTCAACCCCTCATGGTCGTGTCCGTTATGGTCATGGAACACTAGCCTGGTTCTGCGAGAGCTCTAGGATTCGCGCTCCCCACAAATCCATTCGAAGCGACCTCACTTCTCTCTCACATAGGTGATTTTCCTTAAATCATTAAAAGCATTAAGGTTACATAGATTACCATAAATCATTGACCATACATTATGCTTATCCTCACAACGTGTCACTGTTGTTAAAGGAATGGACTAGGAAGTGTTTAACTCCCTTTTATTTATTTGAGGTACTCCCCCACAGTGACCTTAGTTAATACAATTAGGTTGTCCTATTGAACCTAGATTTTGGGATCTCCAATCTCATAGGTTAGGTTTTCCTTTGTATTAACTTCCTTGACGGGCTTTAGTCCCATTCCACGTGACGACTTATGTACTAACTCTTTGCTTAAGCCTTTCGTAAGGGGGTCCGCAATGTTTTCTTTTGACTTCACATAGTCAATTGTGATAACCCCCGTTGAGAGTAGTTGTCGTACAGTGTTGTATCTACGTCGAATATGCCTTGATTTTCCATTGTACATTGAACTTTTAGCTCTACCAATCGCAGATTGGCTGTCACAATGTATGCAAATCGCCGTCAATGGCTTAGGCCATCGTGGAATGTCTTCCACAAACTGGCATAGCCATTCCGCCTCTTCTCCACATTTTTCTAAGGCGATAAACTCAGATTCCATTGTGGATTTAGCTATAACTGTTTGCTTGCAAGACTTCCAAGATATAGCCGCCCCACCAAGTGTGAACACATACCCACTTGTTGATTTGGAATCTTTCATGTCCGAAATCCAGTTTGCATCAGTGTATCCTTCAATCACTGCCGGATTTCGATTATAGTGTAGTCCATAATTCCTTGTGTATCTCAAGTACCTTAGCAACCTTGTTATACTCTTCCAATGTTCAACACTGGGGTTACTAGTATATCTACTTAGTTTTCTCACAGCGTACGCTAAGTCAGGTCTAGTACATGTCATGAGATCCATTAGACTGCCAATGACCCTTGAGTATTCTAACTGAGCGGCACCGTCACCCTTATTCTTAGAAAGATGTTGGGTGGTGTCAACTGGAGTTTTGGCGACACATGTGTCTCCCGCGTTGAACTTCTCAAGGATCTTGTCCACATATTGAGTTTGACTCAACACAAGACCATCTTGGGATCTAGTGATCTTTACTCCAAGAATTACATCGGCTAGACCCATGTCTTTCATGTCGAACTTTGCTTTTAACATGTCTTTAGTAGATTTAATCATGCTATCATCACTCCCAATGATAAGCATGTCATCTACATAAAGGCACAAGATCACATATCCTCTACTTGTGTCTTTCACATAAACACATTTGTCGCACTCATTTATTTTAAAATCGTTGTCAAGCATGACATTATCAAACTTTTGGTGCCACTGTTTTGGTGCTTGCTTCAAGCCATACAAAGACTTGACAAGTCTACATACTTTTCCCTCTTGACCGGGAGCAGAGAAACCCTCAGGTTGCTCCATGTAGATCTCTTCTTCTAAATCACCATTTAGAAATGCAGTTTTGACATCCATTTGGTGAACCTCCAAATTTCTCAAAGCCGTAATAGCAAGAACCAAACGAATAAAAGTTATTCGTGTCACAGGCGAATAGGTATCAAAGTAATCTAGACCCTCCTTTTGTCTATATCCTTTGACCACTAATCTAGCCTTATATTTATCAATAGTACCATCGGGTTTTGGTTTCTTTTTGAACATCCAACGATATCCAAGTGGTTTACAACCAGGAGGTAGATCTACTAGCTCCCATGTATGATTCTGTAATATTGAATCAATCTCACTTTTGATGGCCTCTTTCCATTGAGGTGATTCTGAACAAGTAATCGCCTCACGATAGGTATTGGGCGCACCCTCAACCATGTAAGTCATGAAATCCGGACCAAAGGATTTATTAATCCGTGGTCGTTTACTTCGCCTTGGTTCAACCTCTTCAAGCTCATATTGCGCATGTCTCTTATCATGAACAACATTATCAACTCGTGTTGATGAGCTCGCGTGTTTTGGTTTTAAACAAGGAAACATGAATTCAAAAAACGACGCATTCATTGATTCCATGATAGTGTTCTTGTGTATACCGGGATTCTTATACTCATGAACCATAAACCGATATGCACTACTATTGTGTGCATATCCAATAAATATGCAATCAATAGTTTTGGGTCCTATCTTTTGGACCTTAGGTTCGGGTATCAATACTTTTGCTAGGCACCCCCATACTTTCAAGTATTTGTATGATGGTTTTCTTCCCATCCATAGCTCATACGGGGTTTCATCCCTTTTCTTGTGGGGTATTTTATTCAAAATATAATTAGCCGATAATACGGCTTCCCCCCACATGTCCTGGCTTAACCCGGAACTTATTAGCATGGCATTCATCATTTCATTCAATGTTCGGTTTTTTCGTTCCGCGGTGCCATTTTGTTGTGGAGAATAAGGTGCGGTGCATTCATAGATGATTCCACTTTGGGCACATACATCCGCAAATGGTGAAACGTATTCACCTCCCCTATCGCTCCTAACAACTTTGATTTTCTTGTTGAGTTGATTCTCAACCTCATTTTTATACAAGACAAACTTGTCAATTGCTTCATCCTTACTTTTAAGTAAGTATACATAACAATATTTTGTACTATCATCAATAAAAGTGATGAAATATTTATTACCACCTCTCGTAGGTACCGATTTTAAATCACACACATCCGTGTGGATTAAATCAAGTGGTTCGGTTATTAGTTCAACCGACTTAAAAGATGATCTTGTAAGTTTGGATTCAACACATGTTTCACATTTCATTTTTTTATTAATTTGAACACTTGGAATGCTATTTAATTTTATTAGACTGCGAACTGAATTAAAATTGACATGTCCTAATCTACCATGCCAAACATTTGAATTTGAAAACTCAATCATACAAATAGAACTTGTAATATTTTTAAACAAATCATTTTTAACAACCACTGCATTAATTTTAAACATTCCATTAAGGGCATAACCCTTACCAACAAGTATTCCACATTTGGTCACAATGACCTTATCAAATTCAAACACTAGTTTAAAACCAAACTTGTTGAGCAACCATCCCGAAACAAGATTCTTGCGAATCTCGGGAACATACAAAGTGTTGCTCAAGGTGAGTTCCTTTCCGGAAGTCATCTTCAAGATCACGTCACCTTCTCCCATAATGTTGGCGGTCGCTTTGTTCCCCATGTAGAGCTTTTGATCACCCATCATCTCTTTAAACATATTAAAGAGGTTTTTGTCACCACATACGTGACGGGTAGCTCCCGTGTCTACGTACCAACCTTGTGGTTTCTCACCCGCAATGTTGACTTCCGCAATGAAAGCCGAAGCTTCAGTTATCATGGCCACTGAAGTCCTCTCATCTTTCACCATATGCGCACGCGCACGCTTTGGTGTTGCCATTATTCTTGAAACTTAAACAAGATAATGAAAGAATTTAGAAATGCTTAGCAAAATATCAAACTCTTCTAACCGTAAAAATAATAAACCTACAAAAGGTTTAAGAGGTAATATATATATATATATAGATATATATGAATTACTTTGATTAAAAAAAACGGTTCAAGAAAGAAGTCACGTGTAAGTTCTCTAAGTCCAACTTTGAGAGACTAACAACGACTTTTTTTTTTAAATACGAACGGTATTTTAAAAAAATTTGTTTTAAGATTGTAGGAACCGCTCGTATAAAAACTAAAATTCTTTTATAAATTCAATTACAATACAATGAAAGTAAAGAACATAAATGAATTACAATGTGATTACAATTGAAAAATTAGAAATACAAGAAATGAGTAGAAGCAGAATTGTAATATGGGCTGAGGATTCGTGTTCAACACGGGTCCCTTAAAACAAATTTCGAGTCTCCCAAGAGAACTAGTTTGTTTCCCAGGGTACAACAGCCGAAGCAGTATGTACTGCCGGGATGAACTTGAAACCCGAAAGAGTATTTTTATAGAGAATGAAGGATAGCAAGAAAGTTAGAGAATGAGAGCTTTTAAGTGTATGATGATCTTTGGTGTTTCAAGTGTGTCATACAACTAAGTTTCACATAGTATTTATAGTGAACCAAAGTTGAAACATGTTTCAAAACATTAATAGAGTATTGAATTCAAAATTGAATTCAATATTAAACTCTATTTGACTTGAATTTTGAAACAACCAATTATCATAATTACATTATTATTATTTATTTATTTTCACAATAATAAAAGGATTTCCAACACTCTGAACATCTTTCTCGATTTCCTTTTCAGACATCACTTTCTCCATTTCTGATTTTAATTGAGCAATTGTCTCATCTTGCTTTGCAATGGTTTCTGACAAGTTGCTGATTTCTTCTTCTTTCTTTTCAATCTCTTTTGCAGACACATGATCATTCTCTTCACTCTAATCATATTCTTCTTCTTCATCTTTTGCAGACACAAGAGCGAGTTTTATATGTTCATGAAAGTCTCTTCTCTTTTGATCACAAGCTTTGGCTTCTTGAAGATATGTTGTTTCGAACATGTGATTGAATTCTGTAATAAATTCATTGATATCTTCTCTTTTATTTTCTTCCATTTTTCTTGAATTTTCAAAGTCATTTTGAAGATTTTTCTGGGAAGTTTTGGAAAAATGAAATTTTGGAAAAATGAAATTTTCGATTTTCCAGACTTTTTTTTTAATGTTGAGACGGGTCACTAATGGGACGGGTCAAACTGTTGAGAACAGTTGGGACGAGTCACAATTGGTCGTATCGCTGTTGAGACGTGTCACTGTTGAGACGGGTGACTAAGTTGGGATGGCTGAACAGTGTTTTCACCCGGCAGAAAAATTCCACGCGGCTGAACAGTACTTCACACGGCTAAACAGTGAAAAATACTTGACCCGGCTAGAACTTGACACGGCTGAATAGTGAATCACCCGGCTGAACAGTATCAAACTTCACCCGACTAAAACTTGACACGGCTGAGTAGTGTATCACCCGGCTGAACAGTTGGTCATGTCAAACACAATTAAGTCGTGTCAAACACTGTTTGGACGTGTCAAAACACTTAGTCATTTCACCTTGGACGTTTCAGCACTGTTTGGACGGGTCAACTTAGTTGTTTTAATCACTTAGGAAAATTTCCTTGAATCAATCACTCATTTCTTCAATTCTTCTTCTGATTATAATAAGTTTCTGGGCAAATATCAATCAAATCTTCATATCAAATTGACTTTTCAAAGTCAAAATTCTGATGAACAAAAGATCAATTCTTCAATTTTTGTTGTGTTTGTTCAATTCAATACTTGTATTAGCTGATGAATGATGTTTCTAACACTCCTTCAAAGTTTTTCTACCTTGAATCAAGCTAAATCTCATTCAGATCCGATTTTTTGATGAAGAACACAACAAGTGGGTTTTGAGACAATTTGACAAAATATGGATCGAAATCAACAAATCTGATTGGTTTGATTATGAATGAAGCTTAGGATTATGATTTCTAACATATCTCAATCATTAATTTCTAAAAACATCAACAAATTTTCGGATCTTAATTTTGAGTAGTGAATATGACGAACATGAACAATTTCCTCAAAACTCAGTCAAATCTTCACCAATTGATCTCAAACTTTGCAGTTCTTTACACAAACATGAATCAAAGCTAATGGTAGCTAAAATTCCATCAATAACAACAACAATCAAAGATCACCCAATAGCTCTGATACCAATTGATAGTTCGAGATGAACCGAGCTTGGATCTAGATCTGAGATTGTTTGGGGATGTTGTTTGTAATCAGTGATGCGGAAACTCACTAATCACGTATTGATGCTTGAATGTTCATGAAGATCAATGCAAGGTATGATGAAAATGATGATAATATGAATAGGTGAATTGTATTGATCTTTATGAAGGTTACAAAGGATATGGAAATAACAATGCAGGCAACTCTATTAACAAATGACCTAGGTGATGGTATTTATAGTTGTGACACCCGACAAATTCAGGTTAACTTCGTTAGTTAAACTCTGTTAGTCACGTTAATGCAATTACATTTTTCATTTAATTTGACAAATTAAATGTGCGAACTGTTACGCAAATATACATACGAAACGACCACACGAGTTAATACCCGGGCTTTGGTGATTTTAAATGAATACAAATACAATAATAAGACATTTTAACTATTATGTGTGTTTAATTATTGAATTTTCGTGTAACCGCGTATTTTACCGGTTTTAACCATTTACGGATTTCGGTAACCATCATGAAACAAAAATGAATATTTGTGAAAGATTTTCATTGTGTTTGCAAAACCGAAACGAAACGGGGCCCGTGTATCATCCATGCGACTCATGGATGGCCCAAGGCCCAACCCAACTCAACACTTAACAATAATTAACAAAATTTAACAAAACCTAAACCTAATCTAATAAAAAAACATTTTTTTGGCTTCTTTTTCCCTGCTGCTGCCGTCGCACATACAACACACATACAAGATTGTTTTGGTTGCTAGTTGGTTCGATTTTTAGTGATTTCGTTGTTGATTGAAGTGGTAAACGCTATACTAGTAAGTTTTTGTGTTAATTGTTATTATCTATTTCGAAAATTTGATGTTTTAGACACCCTAGTTCATCCAAAATGGCCAAATTGTTAGCATGTTGTGGAAATGGGTTGTTGTTTGTGTGTTAATGGCTATTTTGATGAGTAGATATTGAGATTGGTACAAAAAGTGTGTTTATGAAACTAGGGTTTGAGATAGAATCATTGAAACTTGATGTTGTATGATAAATATTGATGAAATAGGGTTGATTATGGGATTAGATGATAAATGGCATGAAGATTTGTTACTTGGTTTTGCAAGTTCATGAATGCTAAATTACTAAAAATAGTAAATTTTGTATACGTGATCATGTGAGGTTGCATGTTATGGACGTCTAGTGATTGTTATGGACTTGCTAATATGTTTAGAAGATATGTTAGATGAATTTTGAGAAATTGAACGTGTGAATTCGACTTGGTTTGGAACACTTACTAAATGTAGAAACTTTTTGACATGAAAATTGACTAGGAAGCACGTTTAGTAATTTCGGATATGTAAACATGATTTGGACTTGCATATGAATGTTTGTGAGCATGTGGTACTTAGAAAACCTGCCTTGGTCATGAGAGGACTTTGGTAGATGCTAGTTGGTTAGTAGAACAATTGCTTAAAATTATTTTTGTTGAAGTCTAAATGGTGTGTGCTACTAGTTAAGATGCCATGATGAAAATTGCTACTTTGCTAGTTGCACAAAGCATGTAAATACTATATTATGCCTAGAAATGACCATGCTTGCCAATGTGTTGTATATTAAGAACTACAAAGTAATGATAAGTGTTGATGAGTTGTATAACGTGCTATGGTATTTGTATAATAGTTGACATGCTTAGGATGTTGAAATATGCACGCATGCTTTAAAGGTTCGACTTTCCTATAACGGAAACTTTTGTGAAATTGAAACTTCTATTTGTTGAATACGTGAAGTGTGATGTGGTATGCGAATGTGATTTAGTCAAAATCACCAAATGTAACGTGTTTACACTTAACAAATCACCAACGGGTCGTGGGTCAACTCGGGTCAACTAAAAGTCAAACTTGGACTTAAAAGTCAAACTTGGACCAAAAGTCTACTGAAAGTCAAACTTGGACCTAAAAGTCAACTAAAAGTCAAACTTGGTCAAACTTGGACAAAAAGTCAAACGTGGTCAGAAAGTGAAACTAAACCACACTCGCATAAACTGTTGACCATTTGGATGCATAAGGTACTATGACCCTACATGAACGCACATTAATCGACCTATTGTTATTTAGGTTGCTGTATTATATACTGTGTGTGCTGTTAACTATTTTTGTTGTGCAACTTAAGGTGAGTTTCACTAAACTGCACTTTTACTATTTTACCCTTTTATGGGCTGAACACGGACGATTACTTTTACGGATTTACGAATTCTGTATGTCGCATGTCTGAATTAGAGCACTTTTATTTTGTCCATGAAAGACCTCATGGATACCTAGTTGACCGTTAGTATTTGTGAAATAGCGGGGAAATTTTGAGTAGTACTACTGGGTTTGACAAACCCCACCCGGGCTAGTCGCGCTAGCACGACAGAAGGACCTGTCGAACGGGTGTTGAATGACCTAACATACTTACAGTGCATCCTGCTGGGATGTACGAACACGCAAACTGCACTTAATGTGTACATACGTCAGCTTCGGTCAGATACATTACGCATCTAAGGACATGTGCTGTAGATTAGCTACCTACAATGACATACTTAATTTAATAATCTGTTTACAACTGAACTACTTGTTTTATACTACTATGTGAACTCACCAACCGTCGTGTTGACACTTGTTAGTCTTTCACTGTTTTTAGGTCACTGAGGTACAATGCACGTAGGGCATGGCATGGCGTCCTCGCAAACACTTAAAACATTTCTTGCATTAAAAACTTCATTTTGGGATTTGTAAACTATTTAAACTGCGTGTTTTGTGTCGGGCGCGTGTGTTTACGCATTTACTTTCTGCATGGTTTGGGTTTGCTTAACTTACTTATTTATTACGCTTCTGCATAACTGAAAAACTAATTACTCTGATGGTCGTTTAAACTACCGCAGAGTTAAACGGTTGGTTTTTCAAAACACATATAGAGTCATTCGTGTAATTAATGACTGGATCCTGGTTTGTCACGCCTCTAATGGTAAAAATCCGTTAGTGGATTTGGGGGTGTGACAGATTGGTATCAGAGACATTGGTTATAGCGAACTAGGTTTGCATTGCATACTAGACTATAACTGTACACTGCATTAGTTGCACCGAGTACATTACTTATGACTGCTTTACCTGGTAGCTACATGAACACATATACTTAATTTCAGGAATGGCATCGTCATCTAAAGCACCTGCTAGTTCCTCGCGTAAGCGCCCTTTACCCGATTCTCTTCCTTACCCTGGTCGCGAATGGCCCCGCATCGAGACCGAGGAGACCAACTGGGATCAACCAATCGCCGTTCTCCCTACTTCCTATGACTGGGATTACTACCCGGCCTATATTGCTAGCCTTAGGCAGGAGGAGAGCATTCCTCAAACGCCCCCTCGTGCCCCGTATCCGAACTCTGTTTTGCCACCTCGCGTCGGGAGTCGGAGATGTTGAGGGAGGAGCTGCAGCAATCGCGGCAGGCTCAGCAGCTGTTAGCCGAGAGAGTTGCGACATTGGAGGCAAGGGGTGCGGAGGATCGGCATGCTCTTCTGAACCTCATAGCACATATGAAAGCGCAGTTGGCGCAGGCGGTGGCGCAAGAGGAAGACCCGGAGGAGGAACCAGTGGAGGACCCCGGTACCGATAGTGATGATGATGCAGGCTCCGTGATCTCGTCCTAGATTTTTTTATATATCTATCTATCTTCTTTTGTTTTGTTTATCTTCTTTATCTCATGACTTAGTGGGAAGGGTTGTTTCCCACAAAAACTGAAAAATTTTGAAATATGATGTTTGAATAGTACTTTGTGAGAAATTGCAATTTATTTATCAAGTGTTATTATTTGAATTTGGATGTTTGGTTGTGTTGATTTTCCTGTTTACTTATATATGGATGATGGTAACTTATTGGGTACTTATTCATTGTTGTATGTTGTGAATTTGAAGATGGCCGGGAACGTTAACATGACACCTGCCGAACTGGCCGACTTGATCCAACAACATGTGGTTGCGGCAATGGCCAACCAGGCTCAGGCTCAAGCCCAGGCTCAGGCTCAGGCTCAAGCCCAGGCCCAAGCTCAGGCCCAGGCCCAACCAGCACCTGGTAAATCCGAAAACCGTGACAAATTTTCTTTCTTTTCCTTTTCTTTTCTCTTGGTTATTTTACATCATTGTATCCATTTTAACCTATAATCTGTATTTGGATTTCAAAACTCTCTTGTACCAGCACCACCAGTTTGTACCTTCAAGACGTTTTTGGACTACAAACCGCATCACTTCAATGGGACCGAAGGGGCGGTGGGATTGATTAGGTGGATTGAGAAGGTAGAGGCGGTTTTTGCTAGGAGTGGTTGTGCTCCCGAAAATAATGTGAACTTTGCTACCGGGACCCTTAGTGGGCCAGCTTTAACTTGGTGGAACAGGGAAACACAACACATGGGGTTGCAGGCAGCTAATGCGTTAACATGGGAACAGTTTAAGCAGCTGATTAAGCAAGATTACTGTCCCCGGGATGAAATACAAAAGCTTGAAACCGAATTTTATCACCTGAAGATGGAGGGGTCCGAAGTGGAGGCCTATACCACTAGGTCCCACGAACTTGCTACGTTGTGTCCAAATATGGTGGACGAGGATTATAAGAGGATTGAACTCTACATCTCGGGTTTGCCACCACAAATTCAGGGATTGGTCACCTCATCAAGACCTGAAACCATTCAGGATGCGATCCGACTCACACATCGGTTGGTAGAACAAGCTATAGAACAGGGGACGTTACCCAAAAAGAAAGGGGCTACGTCGTCAGGGTCGGATGGGAAGAGAAAGTGGAATGACAGTAACAACAACAAGTCGGGAACCAGCTCCAATTACACACCGTACCAACAGAATAAGAAATTTGACAAGTCAAAGAATTATCAACCCTCTTCGTCAAATGCAAGTCCGAGTAAGGGTGGATACCAAGGGGATCTACCGAAATGTAACAAGTGCCATAGGCACCATAATGGGGTTTGTAACAGGATTGTGTGTCAGAGATGTGGAAAAACGGGTCATGAGGCTAGAGATTGTAGAGGGGAATTAATGGCTCGGGGAGCCCGGGGAAATAATAACGATGGGATTACCTGTTTCGAATGCGGACAAAAGGGACACTACCGGACTAAGTGTCCGAAGCTGAAAAATGGTGGTAACGGTGGGGACAAGGGCAAGGACAAGGCTGAGGGTAGTGGTGCTGGTGCTAAGGGTCGTGCTTTCACACTCGGAAAAGGTCAGGCTATCAATGACTCTAATGTTGTTTCTGGCAAATTTCCTATCAATAACTGCTTTGCGAATATTCTTTTTGACTCGGGGGCTGATAAAAGCTTCGTTTCTCTTGACTTTAGTAAACTCTTAGGGGTCGAACCGTCCCAACTTGATAAAAATTATACTGTTGAAATTTCTAATGGTAAGAAAATCGATGTCACTCATGTCTTACAACGTTGTAAACTAGGATTGTCTGGTCACTTGCTAGATATTGATCTTATGCCAATTTCACTTGGTAGTTTCGATGCCGTCATCGGCATGGATTGGTTATCCAAAAACCAAGCAGAGATCATATGTAGCGAGAAGATCGTTCGAATCCCTCTTCCTAGTGGAGAGATCTTGTCCGTTCAAGGTGAGAAGAGTGGTGCAGTGGTTGGCGTCATTTCTCTCATGAAAGCTCAAAAGTGTCTACGTAAGGGTCATTTTGCATTCTTGGCCCATGTCACCGAAACCCCCTCTGAACCGAAAAGGTTGGACGAAAGTCCTGTCGTTTGTGATTTTCCGGACGTTTTTCCTGAAGATTTACCCGGTTTACCCCCTCAACGTCAGGTTGAATTCCAAATTGAAATAACTCCGGGAGCAGCACCGATAGCCAGAGCTCCGTACCGTCTCGCTCCAGCCGAGTTGCAAGAATTATCTAAGCAGCTCCAAGAGCTTCTTGAGAAGGGTTTCATTAGACCCAGTTCATCTCCGTGGGGAGCTCCTGTACTTTTTGTCAAAAAGAAAGACGGGACTTTCCGCATGTGCATCGATTATCGGGAACTGAATAAAGTGACCGTCAAAAATCGATATCCCTTACCTCGTATTGACGACCTTTTTGACCAGTTGCAAGGGTCGAGTTATTATTACAAAATTGATCTCCGATCGGGCTATCACCAGTTGAGAGTCCGCGAGGAGGACATCACAAAAACAGCTTTCCGAACCCGTTATGGTCACTACGAATTCGCCGTTATGCCGTTTGGCTTAACCAATGCACCAGCGGTCTTTATGGATCTTATGAATCGTGTCTGTAAACCTTACCTTGATCGGTTTGTAATCGTTTTTATTGACGATATCTTAATATACTCTAAAAGCAAGGAGGACCACGCGGAACACTTGCGATTGATTCTTGAACTCCTGAAAAAGGAACAACTCTATGCAAAATTCTCCAAATGTGATTTCTGGATTCGAGAAGTCCAATTCCTCGGTCACGTAGTCAATGAAAGTGGTATTCACGTCGATCCTTCAAAAATCGAGTCAATTAAAAATTGGGCACCTCCAAAAACTCCGACGAAAATTCGTCAATTTCTTGGTCTCGCGGGTTATTATCGTCATTTCATCGAAGGGTTCTCAAAAATCGCACAGCCACTGACTGCATTAACCCATAAGGGTACGGCGTATCAGTGGGGTGACCAGCAAGAAGCTGCGTTCCAGTTACTTAAACAAAAACTTTGCAGTGCACCCATTTTGTCTCTACCTAAGGGGACAGAAGACTTTGTGGTGTATTGTGATGCCTCAGTTCAAGGCCTTGGTTGCGTTCTAATGCAACGTGGAAAGGTCATCGCGTATGCCTCGCGCCAATTGAAAATCCATGAGAAAAACTACTCAACTCACGATCTCGAGTTAGGAGCTGTGATCTTTGCTCTGAAAATTTGGAGGCACTATCTGTATGGCACCAAGTGTACCATATTCACCGACCATAAAAGTTTACAACATATCTTTGACCAGAAGGAGTTGAATATGCGTCAACGCCGGTGGGTCGAACTCCAAAATGATTACGACTGTGTCATAAAGTACCATCCGGGCAAGGCTAACGTGGTGGCCAACGCCCTCAGTCGTAAAGAAACTTTGAAACCTCGACGTGTCTGGGCTATTCAGCTCACTATTCATACCAGCTTACCCGATCAAATCCGTGATGCCCAACTTGAGGCGCTCAAGGAGGAACATCTTAAATCTGAGTCTCTTCGGAGGATGGAAAAATGATTTGAAACGAAGCCTGATGGCATTCGGTGTGTGGAAAATCGGATGTGGATTCCAGTTTTTGGCGACCTAAGGGAACTCGTCATGGATGAAGCCCATAAATCCCGTTACTCTGTGCATCCTGGTTCTGACAAGATGTACCATGATCTGAAACAACTGTTTTGGTGGCCGAACATGAAGGCCGACATTGCCACATACGTGAGCAAGTGCCTTACATGCTCTAAGGTTAAGGTGGAATACCAGAAACCTAAGGGTATGCTCCAACAACCCGAAATTCCTGTTTGGAAATGGGAACAAATCGCCATGGACTTTGTAACCAAATTGCCTCGAACACCTTCCGGTTGCGATGCCATTTGGGTAATCGTGGACTGCTTGACGAAATCTGCTCATTTCATTCCTTACAAAGAAACTGATAAGATGGAAAAACTTGCTCGAATTTACATCAAAGAAATTGTTTCTAGGCACGGGGTGCCGGTGTCTATTATTTCTGACCGTGGGGCCCAATTCACATCTAAATTCTGGGGGTCTTTACAAAAAGCATTTGGTACGCGTCTCGATCTGAGTACGGCTTACCATCCTCAAACCGACGGTCAAAGCGAACGTACAATCCAAACTCTCGAGGATATGCTAAGGGCTTATGTGATAGATTTTGGTGGCAGTTGGGAGAATCACTTACCGTTGGTAGAGTTCTCATATAATAACAATTATCACACTAGCATCAAGGCAGCACTATTCGAAGCCTTGTATGGGCGAAAATGTCGATCTCCAATCTGTTGGGCCGAAGCTGGTGATAGCCAGTTATTCGGGCCTGATCTCGTATGCGAAACTACTGAGAAAATTGTACAAATCCGTAATCACATGGCAGCTGCCTGTGATAGGCAGAAAAGTTATGCAGATTTACACAGGCAGGCGGTAGAATTTAATGTTGGGGTTAAAGTGTTTGATAGAGTACAAATTATACATAAATCCCGTGTTAAGTTTATTTACGTTTTCGAGTCGTTTGAGTCAGTTTTCGTTAGGTTTTGTTTACTAATGTTATTTTAATGTTTTGTAGGTCCCATGTTGATGAATTAATGAAAAGATCTCGAGAAAAGAAGATCGTAGGCGAAAACGGGACGCAAAACGGAGTTACGAGCAAACCGTAGCGCGAAACGGAGCAAAACAGGACACGAAACGAAGTTGGGGATCGGAATTGGGGGTGTCACCACGTCACGCGGCCACCTATGGACCTCCTCACCGCGTGACGCGGCGTGAATCCAAAAGATCACATGTGATCTTGGTCGCGCCACGCGGCCACACCTCATTTTCTCACCGCGTGACGCGACGAGGCCTTTTCGACAGATTGTTTTTGCGTTTTTTGGCCCTGTTTGCTATATAAACTCATCATTACTTAACCCTAGCCTCCATGTAAGTTTTTGGGACGAATTAGAGCTGATTGGAGGTGATTTTGAGTACGAAACGAAGCCACGAGAAGCAAGACGAAGCACGGGTTCAAGAATCGTTATCTAACGATTCCGGGTTCTTCAATTCTTTTGCTTCTCTTTCTTTTTGCTATGTTTATGCACTTTAAACTTGTGTTTATTTTTGTGATTATGGTTGTTGGCTAAGCTTCGTTAGACCACCTAGGCTAATGATGAACTAATGTTACGTTTTAAATGTTTGGTGATTTCGGTTTGAACTATGGATTGTTTATGATTTAGTAAAGGTTTGGTTTTCATTTAATTGATGCAATTGTGTATGTTTTGTTTGACTTGTTGATGATTATAAATTCCATGAGATCCTTGATGAGTGTCTATATCATATAATAGGGTTTCGTTAGGTCAACTTACTGTGTGTTCTTTGACTAGTTTATGAATTGGATATATACTTTTCATAGGAATTGTAATCTAATGCAAGTCGATATTAATGTGCATGCTAGCCTAGTAACTGTGAGGTGATAGGTTAATTGGCAAGTCTCGTTGGTTAGGTCTCTAGTTTGGATATCTGTGAAGAGTCTAAATTAGGTTTGGTTTAATCGGTCTTGTTTGCTAATGTCAATTGGTGTTTTCGAACTACCTTAGATTTCCGTACTGTGAAGTAGGTAATCATAATAGGTACTAATTCATAACTATTAGACGATTGTGAAAGAGTCTAATTAACTGGTTAATTTAATAACTTGATAGAAAGCCATAAGTGTCTTCTCGAGAAGGGTCGAGGGTCTTATTCGTGTTTGAGTCAAGTAAATATATTACGATCCCAGTCCATAGTCAAACTGATAATTACCAGACTAATAACTTAGCATTAGTGAGTCGGGTCTAGGTGGTTTATCTCTTCTCATCTGGTTTCTAATTCGTCTTTCGTTCTAGTTTCCATTTTTAGTAACTTTCCAGTTTTAGTAACTTTCTATTTTTAGCAGGTTACTATTTTTAGCAGTACAAATCCCCCTTTTCAAATAATCTTTTATTTAAGTCGTGTCTAGTCAGTCGAGTCTTTCTTAGTTAATTTAGCGTAGTATATAGAGTCTGTGGGTCGACACCCGGACTTACGTTTCACTGTACTGCATTCGACCGGTCCACTGCCGGTTGTGTGTAGTTTAGTAGTACATCTAGGTTTTTATAAATATTAAAACTAGGTGTTTTTGAGTGTTTAATTTATATATAGTATTGCACGCATCAAGTTTTTGGCGTCGTTGCCGGGGACTCTTCGTAATTGCGTTATTTAACTTTTTGAGTCTTAATTTCCATACACGTGGTCTATTTGTTTTGTTTGAGTCGTAGGGGTCTACGTCCGTGTCTTTATTTTTGTTTTCGTTTTTGTTTTGTCGTGTTCACTTCTTTTCTTTTCGTTGTTTTTATTTCGATCTGATTTGTTCTGATTGGTTTCGTGCAGGTATATGCCACACTTGAGATCGCACAGACCAGTGAAGCATACGTTCGAGGAGGGTGATACGGAGCTAGAGACTGTTGCTGACTCGTCTGCGGAGGTAAAGGTAAGTACTGTGAAATTCGATTTTACACCGCACCCGTCACCACATCACTCACCGCACAACTCGGCACCTAGCAGTCCTAGGTTCACAATGGCTGATAATCGCACTATGCACGAGCAAGCCGTCGATGGTTTCACCGGGAAGCATTCATCTATCACGGTGCCTGAAATTGATAACCCCAACTCTTGGCAAATCCCAGCATACATCATGACCGCCATCGCTAATAGTCAATTCCATGGGCGGGATGATGAAGACGCACCCGCGCACTTATCGCGTCTCACGCGAATATTGAGCACTTTCAGACTCCAGGGTGCGTCTAATGATGCGATTTTCCTTCATTTGTTTCTGTTTTCTTTGGCGGATCGGGCACTCATTTGGCTCGATTCGCAAGCTGCTGGGACGTTCACGACGTGGGCAGAACTTCGTTCAGCTTTTCTGAACAAGTACTTCCCACCTGCTAAGGCATCTCGCCTTCGTGATCAGATCCATTCGTTCCGCATGGAACATGATGAGCCCTACTACATGGCTTGGGAGCGATTCCAGAACTTGTTATCTCGCTGCTCCCAGCATGGGCTCACACCTTGGGCCCTGGTTGAAAAGTTTTATAATGGGCTGACTTATGAAGTTAGGTCTAGGTTCGATACGTCTGCGGGTGGGCACTTAATGGGTAAAATGAATGTGACACAATGTAACGAGCTTTTTGAAAGTTTTGCCCAAGCTGAACCTGAGCAGCGGTCTACTAACAGGAATTCCAGTCCTGTCACTAGCATACCTTCGCCTTCCACTCGAGGTGTGCACCATGTTAGCATGGATACTAGTGTGGCTGCTGCGTTGGAAAATTTAACCCGTGAGATGAGAGATCTTAAGGCTAAAGTTGAGAAGTGTGAGATGTGTCGGGGAGGGCATGGTACGTTAGAGTGTCCTTTGATGTCGAGGGAGGAGCAGGTTGAGTTTGTGGCCAATCAGAGTAGGTTCCCTAATAATAATAATGGCAACTCAAACTGGAACCGTAACTCTAACTTTAATAACAACTCAAATTGGCGTTCGTCATGTGCCCCACCTGGTTATCAATCTAACTATAATAACAATAATAACCAGGGGGCGGGTAGTTCTTTTAATGGAAATGGTAGTGAACAGGCTAGTGGACAGGGATCTAGTGATAGCATACATAGGATTGAACAGATGCTAGTTCAGTTAGTCGCTAGGGATAAGGTTACAGAGGAAACCCTAGCGAAACATGAGCTTCAATTAAAGAACCAACATGCTATCATCTTAGATATCCAGAGAGCTGTAGGGGAGTTAATTAAGCAGTCACCTGCCCAGAGGCCACAGGGCCAGTTCTCTGGATCCACTCAAACGAACCCATCGGCTCAGTTGAACGCGATCGCAACCCGTAGTGGTAGAGTCTTAGAGCCCGTTAGGAAGAAGGTTACGTTTAGTGAGCCTGTAGTGAGTGAGAAAGTGGTGAGTGAGGATGATGATGAGTTAGTTGATGAGGAGATAGTGCTAGAGGGTCCGGGTAGTAATCAGGCTGAGTTTAGTAATCTAGAACCCGTGAGAGACCCTGAGTCAGGTTCAAGTGTGGGGAGGAAGCCAGTGGATGTTAGGCCCTCCCCTTTGATTGATCATGCTCGTGTCCCATATCCCGCTCGTCTTAAGCAGCAGAAGTATACGCGGGAGTATGGGCACTTCTTAGATATGTTCAAGCAGATCAAGATTAATCTGCCGTTCATAGAGGTTCTCCAGCAGATGCCTAAGTATGCTAAGTTCTTGAAGGACATCCTCAAGAACAAATGCAAGCTGGGAGACCTCTCTTCAGTGCCTTTAAGTGGTGAGTGCTCGGCGGTTGTCACAAATACGCTACCGGAAAAGCTTTCTGATCCAGGAGTCTTTACGATTCCTTGCTTATTCGGTAGTAATCTAGAAGCCCGAGCTTTAGCTGATCTAGGTGCTAGCATTAATCTGATGCCCTATTCATTGTACGAGAAGCTAGGTCTAGGTGAGTTAACTCCCACAAATATGTCGTTGTCCTTAGCCGACAAGTCAATTAAGTATCCACGGGGGATTGTGGAAAATCTGTTAGTTAAGGTGGATAAGTTTGTTTTCCCCGTGGATTTTGTCGTGCTAGATATGGAGGCTGATGCGAAAGTCCCCATTATCCTTGGTCGTCCTTTCCTTCGCACTGCCCACGCGAATATAGATGTCTTTAAGGGACATATTAGTTTGCAGGTAGGAGAGGAGATAGCTGTGTTTAAGATTCCCGATCCGATTGAAAAGGTTAAGCGTTGGGATAGTCGGGTTCAGGTGATAAACGCCGAGGATAGGTGGGTGGAGGGCTATGAGAATGGTAGTGTGTTTTTTACGAAGGAGTGGGCTGAAGTTAAGAGGTTGCTTAGGTTTAAGTGTGGGGATCCTGGTGGATTTGAGGATACCCCACAAGGTGCTGGTTGAGTTGCTCTTGGATAGGAAGGTTGGTTTGTAGAGTTTGTATAAGTATCGTTTATCGAGTCAGTTTTTCTTTTATTTCATTTTATTTATTTTATTTTATTTTATTTTTGTCGAGTCAGTTTTACGCTCGGGTATTTTGTGTTTGTTTTTGCAGGTTTAATTCATTCTCACCCGTACTCAATCTCCATTCGGGTGAGTTTGTATTTGTGAAGACGAAGATGGTGCTCGAGAGTGTCGGTGAAGCTCGATCGCGACCGAAATGCTATACGATCGAAGCTGCAGTTGGAATGAAGACTTGGAGCTTATGCGTTTCACACAACCAGCTAAGTCCTTTCCAATTCACCTTTCTATCTTTTATTTTTGCATTTTTGTTTTAATTTTTTAGATTTTTCTATCTCTACATTGAGGACAATGTAGAACTTAAGTGTGGGGATGGGAAATAGCCATTTCTGAGTCTTGTTTGTCTGTTTCGAGTCTATTAGAGTCTTAAAAAAAATAAAATCCAAAAAAAATTGAAAAATTAAAAAATGTCTTTGTTAAAGTTGTGCACTTTAATAGAAAATGATAGTAAACTGATTTTGGCTTTCAAATGAGTTGTGGTTTTTAAAACAAAGATGAATTTGGATAAACTTTTGGTAACCCAATTAGCTGAGAAAGTTTCCCGAAGTGTTTTTAATTGAGAAGTAATTGTCGTGAATCTCGTGGGTGTTCATCTTAGGAGGAATAGGAAGGCCTTAACTAAATTAAATTAGGCACCATTGTAGGCTTTAGAACTTAAATAGGATAAGGGGTAGTGTCATATTAAGATTTATAACACACTTCTTGTGAAAGAAGTGGCGCATCCGCAAATCAAATGTCCACCGGGTATAGTACTGAAAAGCACTCAAAGTAGCTGCTAAATAAAAGAGCTCAAAGTAGCCAAATCAAAAAAAAATGAAAAAATATAAGGCAAGTGATCCAAGACCTCATGTGCTCTACCTCCGGGATAGCGACTTGGATACGACACCCCTGGGTGAGGTGATCTTGTTTTATGAAAAAAAAAAAAAAGAATAACAGTCTATACCCACAAACTTCATCCATCAAAATCCACCCTAATATGGCACTAGTTCTTAGCTTAGTTTAGTTCTTTAGGTTATTTTGGTAGGAAAACCTTTTTGGTTTATCCTGTGCCTCGTCAAGCAACAATAATCGGGCTGACTTATCTTTCCTCTGTGTGAGACCTTATAGATAAATGATTTAATTAAATTTAGATTAAACATAAGGGGAAACTTAATTGGCTAGTGTTAGGGTGTTTGATTAAACGCACTGTTGTTTATCTGGATTCGGTTCTTGTTTGGAAACTGTGATGAAATTTGAAGTCTTGATTAGTTGTGATTCTATGTGCATGCTTTTTCAGGGACGAAAAAGGTTAAGTGTGGGGATGTTTGATAGAGTACAAATTATACATAAATCCCGTGTTAAGTTTATTTACGTTTTCGAGTCGTTTGAGTCAGTTTTCGTTAGGTTTTGTTTACTAATGTTATTTTAATGTTTTGTAGGTCCCATGTTGATGAATTAATGAAAAGATCTCGAGAAAAGAAGATCGTAGGCGAAAACGGGACGCAAAACGGAGTTACGAGCAAACCGTAGCGCGAAACGGAGCAAAACAGGACACGAAACGAAGTTGGGGATCGGAATTGGGGGTGTCACCACGTCACGCGGCCACCTATGGACCTCCTCACCGCGTGACGCGGCGTGAATCCAAAAGATCACATGTGATCTTGGTCGCGCCACGCGGCCACACCTCATTTTCTCACCGCGTGACGCGACGAGGCCTTTTCGACAGATTGTTTTTGCGTTTTTTGGCCCTGTTTGCTATATAAACTCATCATTACTTAACCCTAGCCTCCATGTAAGTTTTTGGGACGAATTAGAGCTGATTGGAGGTGATTTTGAGTACGAAACGAAGCCACGAGAAGCAAGACGAAGCACGGGTTCAAGAATCGTTATCTAACGATTCCGGGTTCTTCAATTCTTTTGCTTCTCTTTCTTTTTGCTATGTTTATGCACTTTAAACTTGTGTTTATTTTTGTGATTATGGTTGTTGGCTAAGCTTCGTTAGACCACCTAGGCTAATGATGAACTAATGTTACGTTTTAAATGTTTGGTGATTTCGGTTTGAACTATGGATTGTTTATGATTTAGTAAAGGTTTGGTTTTCATTTAATTGATGCAATTGTGTATGTTTTGTTTGACTTGTTGATGATTATAAATTCCATGAGATCCTTGATGAGTGTCTATATCATATAATAGGGTTTCGTTAGGTCAACTTACTGTGTGTTCTTTGACTAGTTTATGAATTGGATATATACTTTTCATAGGAATTGTAATCTAATGCAAGTCGATATTAATGTGCATGCTAGCCTAGTAACTGTGAGGTGATAGGTTAATTGGCAAGTCTCGTTGGTTAGGTCTCTAGTTTGGATATCTGTGAAGAGTCTAAATTAGGTTTGGTTTAATCGGTCTTGTTTGCTAATGTCAATTGGTGTTTTCGAACTACCTTAGATTTCCGTACTGTGAAGTAGGTAATCATAATAGGTACTAATTCATAACTATTAGACGATTGTGAAAGAGTCTAATTAACTGGTTAATTTAATAACTTGATAGAAAGCCATAAGTGTCTTCTCGAGAAGGATCGAGTGCGACGACCAGAGAATTTTTTTTTATTCTAGTTCATTACGAACAAGCGATGATGCGATGTAATTTTCGGGACGAAAATTCTTTTAACAAGGGGATGATGTGACACCCCGCAAATTCAGGTTAACTCAGTTAACTATTCTTTAACAATTCCGTTAGGTTTTATATAAGTTTAAGGTTCGGTTGGTAATTAGTTAAATTAGTTATTAATTCTAAAACCTAAACTAAATAACATCACATACTATAAGGGCCAATATGTAAATTAGTAACTTAATTCAAATAAACCAACCCAAGCCCAACCCACCCCGTCCGTTTCTTCTTCTACATACATCGCACGCACACACGACATTATGCAAAAACCCTACTCGCCGCTGCCACACCTCCCGTTTTCACTTCCAATCATCATTGTCGTCTCCGGCAACTGTTATCCCCCTTCATAGACTCCTTCCGATCAGTGGGTGGCTTTAAGAAGTCCCGAAACAGCAGCTGCAAAACTGCATACCCGATCATCTTCGTATATTCCGGCGGGTTTCGTGCTATCATCAACGCCGTCGTTCACCCCCTGTTTCCGACCACCTTCTTCGTTGATCTCCGGTATGTTTCGCGACCCGTAAATATGCTTACGAATATCGATCTTTGGTGTATGTTCTTGTATGTGCATATATATATATATATATTCATCGGCTACTTGTATACGTGAACCAATATGTAAATTGTTTGTGTGTGTCTTGTTCAACAGTAAGCATATATATGTCAAAAAAAAATAAGCAGTCACATGTGTATATATAGGGAACAGTATGTATGTATAGATGACAAGCGATTAAGATAATGCATGGGTGTATGCGATATGTATAGGATAGTATGTGTGTCCCTGCTATGCGGTCTATGCGGTCGAACAACAGAAGTTCATAGTTATATATGATTCTTGTATGTGCTTGTTTTGGGTGTATGTATGCGTGAAAATATGACAGCTTGAGTATGTATGTATGCATGAGCCACAATAGCAAACTGCAATGATATGATATACATAAAGTATGTGTAGAAAGTGTATGAAGGTGTATTGTATATATAGTATGTGCACGTATATGGAACAGCAAGTATGCAAGTATAATGCGCAGTAGTTGTACATGTATATGTTGTGTGTGTTGTTTAAAGAAGATGATGTATATACATGTTGTTCGATATGTGTGTTAAGCGTATGTATGCGCGCCAACATGATAGTGTAAAAATTGTATGCAAATATGTTATGTATTGTGGGTATTAAATGAATGTGTATAGATGCAATCAAGGAAAAACAAATGTGAAAATGTGATCGATGCGTATGTGGGAATATGAAAAGTGTAGTTATTGTGTGCATAATATGTTGTGGACATATGGTATATATTGTGGGTAAGGTATAGGATTGTATAAATGTTTAAACGTTTAAAGGTGGTTATTTGATGTGAATACATGACGTGTTGTGAAAGCATGAAAGGTGTATAAATCACGCGATGTTAATATAAGTCGGGTCAAACTAGTGATAGGATGCATGATATGTGCTACATGGGTATGTGTGTATGTGTGTATATATATATATATGTTCGTGTAAATATAAATAACTAATAATTAAAAATTAACTATTAAGCAGGTCATAAGACGGTTTAGATTCTTTTGTGGCATTTGTGTTGTTTAATCGTTGTACGCTCCAAAGGTGAGTTCTTTACCCGTTTTTAAATACTTTTTTCGGGGAGAAAACATACAAATGTTTTTATAACGCCTTCGGGCAACTATTTTTCAGTGCCTTCGGGCGGACTGCATTTTATACCTTCGGGTAGGGCCTTCGGGCAAGATTCTAACGGCTTTCGAGCTGCATTTTTATGCCTTCGGGCAGGGCCTTCGGGCAAAACTTTATGCCTTCGGGCGGGGCCAACTAAGGCTACGTTTTACACCTTCGGGTGGGGCCTTCGGGCAAAACTTTACATTGCCAACTTGGGCAATCTTTTGGGATAAATAATATTATTGTTAAGGGCTTATTTTACCGAGCATTATCATACTTATAAAGTCCTTTTCTTTAGTCGAGATTATTTATATGCCAACTTCGGCATAACGGGGAAATTTGAGTAGTACTACGGGTTCGGCAGACCCCACCACTAGCGGGGAGCTAGTTGGTGCAAATTGTCCTTTAAACATTTGGTCATCCGTAGTGATGGCGACAAGGCAAGTCAAGTAACGTTCAGTTTAATCTCGACGTGCTCGTGTAGTAAGCAAGGTGGTCTTGCAAACCAGCAATATATATTGATTTATCAAGGAAACTTATATTTTATTTATTTTATTTAAATACACTCATTGAACTCACCAACATTATTTGTTGACTCGTTTTAGTATGTTTTTCTCAGGGATCTAGGAAGGCGTACAAGTAGGACACTTGCATGCATTGGTCTTGAAACTATTCATTTTAAACCCTGGGTTTTGAATTGATGCTTTAACAAGGACTTTCATTTAAAACGTTGAGTCAGTGTTTGCTGTAACTAATGGCTTGAGATCCTGGTATGTCACACGCCTAACGGATACCCCGTTTGTGGAAAAATTGAGGGTGTGACAGATTGGTATCAGAGCCATAAGTTATAGAGAACTAGCATGTCATTGCATATAGTCTATAACTTTAAGCATTTGCATTAGTTACACTCACACTGCAAAGTAGTACAATAGTTAGAAATAGTGCTTGTTTGCCTATACGTGTTACATTTATGTGCTTACCTGATATAGAGTTTTTTTTATAGATTACAAATCCTTATAGGAAGTATTGTAACCTTATCCTAAACATGAATTTAAGTTTCCCGCCTAAATCTAATTCTTCTTCGCCCGATGTGACCGAGTCTTCTTCTGGATGCGTAAAGTGGCCAAGGTGTGAGCCCAGTGAGTGTGACCATTTTGAACCATTTGAGGGTGTCTCTGCCTAGAGTTCATGAAGTGGAGCGTAAGTTTATTCAGCAGGTCATTCCTTCCTCATGCTTTGCGGTAGCTTATGATAGTGAATGATTTCATCAACACTCCTTAACTAAAAGTTAATACTTAAAATGACCAATTCCCAACCACAATTTCTAATATAACTCCTAGTTGATCAATACATAATCGAGGACTAAGCTTTAAATAGCCTTTTATCTTTGGCTCTTTGCCAGTTCTTGGTACTCGATATTATATTCTTTGGAACGTTATCACAGTAGATATGTGGGATTAGGGTGAACATGCAAGACTAATTAGCATCACGGGTGCACACGGGATAGTAATTTGTAGTGCATGTGAATCCTAGTGAGACCTAACTCGGTAAGCGGTTCTTAGGTATAATTTTTCACTTGAAAATTTTCCACTATCAGTAGAAATTCTTGTAAGCCACACTTGACTATTGGCTGGTGTAGTGAAACCTGTTCGCTAAATAATGGAACGTTACCATCACGCTGAAGAGTTTTACGGACTCGCGAAAGCGTCATCAATAATATCTCCGTGAATCTAAATCGCTCTCATTAATAGATAAGTAAATGTAGTATTTATTGTAAAAAAAAATTAATTAATACCAACTAGCATTTTGTGCTAACCTTAAGAATTACTATTTCGAATAACAACCTCTCATTTCGTTTCATCCCTATACATCTTTACAACTTCTACAAAATATAAGGGTTGATGCTCTCAATTGCATTTGACACTTTAAGCGTGCGATGTCTTTCATTCGAAGCTCCAGTTTATTTAAGAGAATCTACCTTGAATGTAATAAACTTCCTTGATCAAAACTATTTGAAGCGCAATGTAAGCAATTGTCACTTAATCGTTCTAAACCATAAAGATCCTAATAGAAGAAAACACATGCTTAATGAAACTACTGAAGTTACACAATACATGTAGCAAAATAACATGGTATCCTTATCAGATCCATTTAACTCTAAACCATAGCCAGACTGTTATCCCTCCCCATCTCTTAAACATTCTAAATGGCGAATTCAAAATTCTTTGCTAACGTACATTTTATTATTTGAACTCTTATCTAATCCATGTGTAAACTAAAACCCGTATTTTCAAAGGAATATTGTTAGATTACCCTAGATGACCTACACGATTGAACTAATCTGCTATTCGAATAGAAAGATAAGATTCTTGAAAACTTTCTATATAAGAAAATGTTGGGCGTATCATATCCCCCCCCCCCCCCGGCGCACACTTCTTACCGGTAACACTCAGATTTCGTCAACAATAAAACTTATTGTACTCCCATGACTAGGAACAACTCATGTAACATCCACTCTTTAGGTTTGACATTAGTTCAGTACGTAAAATTTAACAACCTATTATCCTATGTCGTATAATTACTTAGTCTCTCCAACATAGAAAATCAAGTAACTATCAAAGGGAAAAATACTTATCAAATTTCTTTATCAGTTTTGCCTAAAACATGTACCTTAGAAACATATAAGTAGTGTTATTATTCATCCTACTACATCTATTCTTAGAAATTTTATGACATTCGTTATGTCTGTGTGTTGAAAACGCTCCTTTTAATAATTTAAAGTACCTACACACGGTTGAGCCTATTTAATGATCTATAAGAATATATAATTCTATAGTTAAGACACAATCCTTGGATATCCGAATAACGACTTCAAGCTTAAAAGGTGTCTGTCTGATGAAACACTCATTGTACACTTGGAGGAACTAGAAATCGACGACAAATTACAGTTTATTGAGGAACCAATCGAAATCATGGATAGAGAGGTCAAAACTTTGAAACGTAATAAAATTCCTATCGTCAAAGTAAAATGGAATTCCAAGCGTGGGCCAGATTTCACTTGGGAACGAGAAGACCAAATGAAACAAAAGTACCCGCATCTATTCGAATAAACCTTCTTATCACTCGAGGTATTATTTAAAATTTCGGGACGAAATTTCCTTCAACAAGGGGATGATGTAACAACTCGAAATTCTAACCTCTAAATTCTTTCATTTTCAGACCCATTTTAATGACCCTATCCAATTTTCGGGACGAAAATTCCTTCAACAAGGGATGATGTGACACTCGACAAATTCAGGTTAACTTTGTTAGTTAAACTCTGTTAGTCACGTTAATGCAATTACATTTTTCATTTAATTTGACAAATTAAATGTGCGAACTGTTACGCAAATATACATACGAAACGACCACACGAGTTAATACCCGGGCGTTGGTGATTTTAAATGAATACAAATACAATAATAAGACATTTTAACTATTATGTGTGTTTAATTATTGAATTTTTGTGTAACCGCGTATTTTACCGGTTTTAACCATTTACGGATTTCGGTAACCATCATGAAACAAAAATAAATATTTATGAAAGATTTTCATTGTGTTTGCAAAACCGAAACGAAACGGGGCCCGTGGATCATCCATGTGACTCATGGATGGCCCAAGGCCCAACCCAACTCAACACTTAACAATAGTTAACAAAATTTAACAAAACCTAAAACTAATCTAATAAAAAAAATGTTTTTTTTTGGCTTCTTTTTCCCTGCTTCTGCCGTCGCACATACAACACACATACAAGATTGTTTTGGTTGCTAGTTGGTTCGATTTTTAGTGATTTCGGTTGTTGATTGAAGTGGTAAACGCTATACTAGTAAGTTTTTGTGTTAATTGTTATTATCTATTTCGAAAATTTGATGTTTTAGACACCCTAGTTCATCCAAAATGGCCAAATTGTTATCATGTTGTGGAAATGGGTTGTTGTTTGTGTGTTAATGGCTATTTTGATGAGTAGATATTGAGATTGGTACAAAAAGTGTGTTTATGAAACTAGGGTTTGAGATATAATCATTGAAACTTGATGTTGTATGATAAATATTGATGAAATAGGGTTGATAATGGGATTAGATGATAAATGGCATGAAGATTTGTTACTTGGTTTTGCAAGTTCATGAATGCTAAATTACTAAAAATAGTAACTTTTGTATACGTGATCATGTGAGGTTGCATGTTATGGACGTCTAGTGATTGTTATGGACTTGCTAATATGTTTAGAAGATATGTTAGATGAATTTTGAGAATTTGAACGTGTGAATTCGACTTGGTTTGGAACACTTACTAAATGTAGAAACTTTTTGACATGAAAATTGACTAGGAAGCACGTTTAGTAATTTCGGATATGTAAACATGATTTGGACTTGCATATGAATGTTTGTGAGCATGTGGTACTTAGAAAACGTGCCTTGGTCATGAGAGGACTTTGGTAGATGCTAGTTGGTTAGTAGAACGATTGCTTAAAATTATTTTTGTTGAAGTCTAAATGGTGTGTGCTACTAGTTAAGATGCCATGATGAAAATTGCTACTTTGCTAGTTGCACAAAGCATGTAAATACTATATTATGCCTAGAAATGACCATGCTTGCCAATGTGTTGTATATTAAGAACTACAAAGTAATGATAAGTGTTGATGAGTTGTATAACGTGCTATGGTATTTGTATAATAGTTGACATGCTTAGGATGTTGAAATATGCACGCATGCTTTAAAGGTTCGACTTTCCTATAACGGAAACTTTTGTGAAATTGAAACTTCTATTTGTTGAATACGTGAAGTGTGATGTGATATGCGAATGTGATTTAGTCAAAATCACCAAATGTAACGTGTTTACACTTAACAAATCACCAACGGGTCATGGGTCAACTCGGGTCAACTAAAAGTCAAACTTGGACATAAAGTCAAACTTGGACCAAAAGTCAACTGAAAGTCAAACTTGGACTTAAAAGTCAAACTTGGACCTAAAAGTCAAACTTGGACCAAAAGTCAACTGAAAGTCAAACTTGGACAAAAAGTCAAACGTGGTCAAAAAGTGAAACTAAACCACACTCGCATAAACTGTTGACCATTTGGATGCATAGGGTACTATGGCCCTACATGAACGCACATTAATCGACCTATTGTTATTTAGGTTGCTGTATTATATACTGTGTGAGCTGTTAACTATTTTTGATGTGCAACTTAAGGTGAGTTTCACTAAACTGCACTTTTACTATTTTACCCTTTTATTGGCTGAACACGGACGATTACTTTTACGGATTTACGAATTCTGTATATCGCATGTCTGGATTAGAGCACTTTTATTTTGTCCATGAAAGACCTCATGGATACCTAGTTGACCGTTAGTATTTGTGAAATAGCGGGGAAATTTTGAGTAGTACTACTGGGTTTGACAAACCCCACCCGGGCTAGTCGCGCTAGCACGACAGAAGGACCTGTCGAACGGGTGTTGAATGACCTAACATACTTACAGTGCATCCTGCTGGGATGTACGAACAGGCAAACTGCACTTAATGTGTACATACGTCAGCTTCGGTCAGATACATTACGCATCTAAGGACATGTGCTGTAGATTAGCTACCTACAGTGACATACTTAATTTAATAATCTGTTTACAACTGAACTACTTGTTTTATACTACTATGTGAACTCACCAACCGTCATGTTGACACTTGTTAGTCTTTCACTGTTTTCAGGTCACTGAGGTACAATGCACGTAGGGCATCGAATGGCGTCCTCGCACACACTTAAAACATTTCTTGCATTAAAAACTTCATTTTGGGATTTGTAAACTATTTAAACTGCGTGTTTTGTGTCGGGCGCGTGTGTTTGCGCATTTACTTTCTGCATAGTTTGGGTTTGCTTAAACTTACTTATTTATTACGCTTACGCATAACTGAAAAACTAATTACTCTGATGGTCGTTTAAACTACCGCATTTATGAGTTAAAAGGTTGGTTTTTCAAAACACATATAGAGTCATTCGGTGTAATTAATGACTGGATCCTGGTTTGTCACGCCTCTAACGGTAAAACTCCGTTAGTGGATTTGGGGGTGTGACAATAGTCCATACCATTCACCTTACATTTCAACCTAACCACGTGCAGTTAAGCACAAACGCGCATTTAAGCACGAAACGATTACACAAATATTCTAAGACAAATACAAATAATGAACGTCTTCACCCGTGCTTGCTCGTGATGATGCTCGATAACTTCACTCGCTTATATTTAGAATGTGACATCTTCAAATAACCCCAACAGTACTCCCCCTAAGATGACACTTTACAAATCCAACATATCAGCTTAAATCTTCATGTGACGAGCATAGAGAACAACTTAAATTTTTTGTATGCATTATCTTCAAGAGGACCTAGCACTTAAGCTGTGTTACTATTACGCGAATAATCGGGTGGAAAGATTTGAATATATTTTCCGATGTAGTGAATGTAGATAATGTTTATGAATTTAGATATTCTGAATGGATAACTAAAGTTTTAGACCCAAAGCGTGTTTTACAACAGCGGAGATGCAAATAGTGATTGCAATACCATTCACGAGGAGTGATCATGTATGTGAGATATTATGTGATGTGGCTAGTTAATTCTGACAGGAATGAGTTTTCCCATTAAGTCATAGTTTTGTAGGGCTCCTCCTAGTAACCCTTACTATTACGAGATTTGTTTATTTCTCGATTGAGGAAACCATGATATTAAGTGGTTATCGGCGTTGGTCAAGAGGTCATAACACACAGACAAAAATTTAAGGCATTCCATTGTATCATGAGTTTGTGGCAGTAGCATGGTATTATAATTGTTTACTACACAAGGATAAACTTGGTACCAGTATGTTACTTAGAGATGGAGTTTTTGTTTCAAGTGAATTTGTGTTGTTTGGTTCATCACTTTTCGGTTTTGGTTGTAACCCACATGACAGGTTTTGCCAGGATCATCGTGTACCTATAAATTCACCATTACGTTGCGCACCCGTAATCGTCAATTTACCTTACACAATCACCCTAGTTTATCTCCCATCGTGGGCTTTAATCTTAAGTTTTATCATGCTTATCTTTTTGTGTTTGTTTATAAGATAATTTACATTATTTTGGATATAAGATGTATAAGAGAGGTATGGTATTCATATAATACTTGTTTATTTACAAACTGTAGGTTGTGTTTGTGCTAGTATTCAAACGCAGTATTTGTGTAGAACTAGAATACCATCAGTACTCATCTTCACGAGGTGCCTCTTCGAGTCAATAGTTTTCACAAGAGCAACAAGAACCAACTTGATGAAATAAGATAAGTGTGGCAACGTGGAGAAGTTTTAAAAGAATAGAACATAATACTTAACGAAAGAAAATCACTACGGATAACTTCAGCGTCTTAGTCTTTATGATTTGAGTGTTTCATACTTAACGCGCTTTTGTTTTCAACACGCGTTCAACAGAGTGAGAAAAATCTGAATAGAAATCGGTTTCCTAGGCTTAGAAAAATTTAACTTATTCTGACAAGAAGGAATGAACTGCTGAATAACTTATGCTCCACTTCATGAACTCTAGAAGGGATAGCTTCAAACGGGTCAAAACTATTGTAATCGTCAGCCTCATATTCTTGGCCTCTATGCGTCTCGAGAAGAAGACTCAGTCACATCGTGCGAAGAAGAATTGGATTTAGGCAGGAATTCAAATTCATGTTTGGGATAAGGACACAACACTTCGTATAAGGATTCTTAAGCTACAAAGATTTTATATCAGGTAAGCACATAAAATGTAACACGTATAGGCAAACAAGCACTAATGCTAACTAGGGTACTACTGTGCAGTGTGAATGTAACTAATGAAAATGCTTAAAGTTATAGACTATATGCAATGAAATGCTAGTTCCATATAACTTATGTCTCTAATACCAATCTGTCACACCCTCAATTTTCCACAAACGAGGTATCCATTAGGCGTGTGACATACCAGGATCTCAAGCCATTAGTTACACGAACTTTGACTCCGCGTTTATAAAAATAGTTAACTTTGTAAATAAACCAAAATTCATAGTTTAAATGTTAAAACCAACGTTTAGCCGAAGCATAAATAAATCCAGTACGCAAAATCCCGCGCACAAAATAAACTAAATTAATTAAATAAATTAAGTAACAAATATAGTTTTTGAAACAGTCCAAAAGACGACCCAACGCATGCATGTCCTACTCGTGCTCGTGCTTCTTAATTACCTGAGAAAACATACTAAAACAGTCAACACATGGTTGGTGAGTTCAATGAGGTTTATACATAAATAAAAAGTACCGTTTATAACATAGATAAACAAACTTTATTTTATTAGGCGGTTTGCAAGACCGAATGCTTATTGCTTGTCAACACGTCGAGATGAAAGCTAAACGTTACTTTTGCCTTGTCGCCATCTAACCAGGATGACCCATAACCTTTAAGGACAATTTGCACCACATGACGCCCAGTCAAGGGTGGGGTGTCGTCGCAACCCGGTAGTACTACTCAAATTTCCCCGCTATCATATATTAATCAACCTCGAACTTTTATAAGGACCTGAATGTGGTTCCAATTCGTGTAAAGCACTATAAACCCTAATAAAATCATGCCCATAGGCATTTATACTTTTACCAAAACCCGCCCGTAGGCATTTATACTTTTACCGAAACCTGCCTGTAGGCATTTATACTTTTACTGAAACCTGCCCGTAAGCCCTACTTGAAGGCATAAAAATGCAGCCTTAATTGGCCCCGCCCGAAGGCCCTGCCCGAAGGCATAAAAATGCAGTCCGCCCGATGGCGCTGTAAAATAGTTTCCCAAAGGCGTTATAAAAACATTTGTATGTTTTCTCCTCGAAAAAGATTTAAAAGCGGGCAAAGAACTCACCTTTGAAGTTAAATGCCATAAGTTATAGAGAACTAGCATCTGCATTTAGACTATAAATAGGCATTGCATTAGTTACACTCACATCACACATTAGTTTTAGCCTATACGTGTTGCTATACGTGCTACCTTATATGTGGTTCCTTATACTTGTTTCCTTAGGTAGACTTCCTTATTACTATATTATTATGCCTCTAACCATAAGCCTGATTTCTAATTCTGATTCTCATCATGCTACGTATTCATTTTCGAAGTTCGAAAAGCGTCGTATGTAGTTAGTTTATCACCGACCTAGTGGGCAATGATCAAACCATCCTCATCCGAGAAATTGGAATCTGTATTCCTTGCGTGTTTATAGAATGACTAATCAGGGGAATATGCTAAGACCCCCCCCCCCCCCCGGGCAGCGTTGGTGTTGAACCATTTGGTGCTTGTTGCACTCACGAAAACTATTAACTCGAAGTGGCACCCCATGGAGATAAATACTGATGGTATTCTTGTTCTACACAAAGACTGCATTTGAATACTAACACAAACACAACCTACAGTTTTATGTGGTGTTATGAACTTCAAAGTCCTATGAATTTATATAATTACATACGCTATTTTCTTATCTAATAATACATAATCTGTACAAACTAATCATCCTTAAAAAATATCACAAATTATTTAATCAACCTTTTACCTTAAATTTAGCCAGGTATTTATTTAATTATTTAGTAGTTATAGATTAAATATCTTATTAAATAACTACTATTTTTAGTTATCATACACTTTATCATTTAAATTAACCGTTTATTTTGTTTTCATTATGTTAGGGCTCGTTCCTAGTGAAGATTTAATTTGTTCTTAGTTTGTATAAAGTTTTAGTTTAGAGTTAATATTGTATTTTCCCTAAATGTATTTATGGATAAATAGCATGTTGCTAGTGTGAGTGCGACAGAGAGAGAGAGAGAGAGAGAGAGAAGTTAGACGTATCATATGTGTGTGATTGTACTCTTTCTCCTGTATAATTTGTATTGCGGCTATTTCATCATCAATACAAGTGAATTATAAAGTGTGATTACTGTGTTGATTGATTTTTGTATTACATAGATCGTGGTGGTTTGTAGTAGTAATCGACCCAATTGAACCTATCAATTGGTATCAGAGCTGTTGATACTGTGTGTTCTTCGCTATTCATCAAGCAAAAACATATCAATATTGCTCAAATCATGATCCACATGATCTGTTGTTGATATTTGATCAGATTCATCGTCATAATCGTTTGTAATTCATAACACCAGTGCAAATTCTCATCAGATCTGAGGAATTAAGAAGAAAAAGCAAAACTATTGTTCGATCAAAATTTCATCAAAATTTAAGATCATATGATGTTGTTTGAGATTGATTGATTGATAGGATTGATAATCGATACAATACACTGATTGTGTATGGTTTTTGGACTAATTGAACAAGTTTTTAAGAAATCAGTGAAAATTGGATGATGATGTTCATGAACAAGATGAAGATGTTCTTGCCGTGTGATTGATTTTTTATTTAGAAAAATTTAGGACTTAGTTTGTGGACAAAATTAGGTTCATGTTTAGTAGTGTGAAGACAATTTGTTCTAGACGGGGAAAAAATTCAAAGAAAAAAAACTGTGTACTGTTGAGCCATGTGATCTACTGTGTAGTCGGGTCAACATTTATTCAGTTGTTTAAAGTGTTTTTGCCGAGTACTGTTCAGCCGGGTCATCTACTGTTCAGACGTCCCAAAATCTCAGCCGGGTGATAAAGAACTGTTCAGCCGTGTCAAGATTTTAGTCGGGTGATAACTGTGATTAGATTGATACTGTTCAGTCGGGTGCAACAACTATTCAGTCATGTCAAGTTTAGTCGGGTCAAGTTCATTTCACTGTTTAGCCGTGTGACAACTATTCAGTTGTGTGAAGTTTACCTTGTTTGGAATTTACACTGTTCAGTAGTGTGAAGATTCAACTGTTCAGCCGTGTGACTGTTTAGCCGTTTCAAACATCATTATCTGAATTGTTACTGTTTAGTCGTATCACTTTTCTTTCAATTACTTAAACTTAGTTTTTATTTCAAATTTAATTGAGTTTTTCAAAATTAACAAAAACACAAAAATATTTTCTTTAAAAATTTAAAATTGCTCCTACTGATGATTCAGATAATCGTGTTCCAAGGTTGGTAAACCGTACAGATTTTCAGAATTGGGTAATCAGATTGAAACATCATTTATGTGCTATTGATACTGATCTATGGAAGTCAATCGAGAAAGGTCCACACATTCCTACTCAAATTGCACCTGATAGTGGAAGCAACTACACCAAAGAATTAACTGAACTTTATCCAGAAGATAATCTTCAAGGAGAAGACTTATGAAAGGAGAAAAATGACAGTAAGGCTTACTCATTGATGTGTAAGGGGTTGCCACTTCAAGTGTTATCAAGGATGGATTCTTATCAGACTGGCTATACTTTGTTCAAAGCACTGAAGAAATTATGTGAAGGAGGAGAACAACTCAAGAATCTCAGAAAACAGAAATTGAAGAGACAACTGGAATTGTTTGAGCATATCTCTGGAGAAACTGTTCACCAAATGATGAATAGATTTGTGCATCTAACTACTGAGATGACAAATGTTGGTTCAAAAACAATTCTTCAAGATTTGAATAATAGACTGTTAAGTGCTCTTCCATCTTCATGGAAACAGACAGTTACTTTGTTGAAACATACTGAGAAATTTCCAATGGACTTAGATCTTCTTATTGCTAAAACAGAATAAGTGGAAATTGATGAAAGTTCAAGAAATTCAGACCGATCTGGTTCTCAAGCTCAGTATAAATTCGTTGTGAATCATTCAAATATTGTTGATAATGCGTTTCTTGCTCAAGAACATGTGAAACAAGAAGATGAGGATGATATGTTTGTTGGAGCAAGTTTTTACACTGATTCTTCTTACCAATCAAACTCACCAATTTACATGCAGCCTCAATCACCTCCAAAAGTTCAAACTCAATCGACGAAAGCTCAATCTGATACTCAACACTCAAATTCCACATTTCCATGCAAAGTGAAAGATGTAATGAACATATGGTTGCAGGATGATGAAACAAAAACTGCATTCATTGCATTTATGGCAAGTTCTGAAGCTTATCAAGGCAGTCATCTAACTCAAATGGATGTCGTACTTCAAGATCTTCATTTGATGAATCCAGATGATGTTAAAGAAATGGACTTAAATTGGCAGATGGTTATGATTGCTTATCGTGCTGAAAGACATGGTCATGTGAATCGTAATTTCAGGCCAAATGTTCATAAACCTGTTGGTTTTGATAAATAAAAGGCAAGATGCTTCAATTGTAATGGTTTTGGTCACTTTTCAAGAGAGTGCAAAGCTCTGAAAAATCAGAACTTCAATGGGCAGTCAAGTTCAAACAATCAGACTCAGACTCAGAGTTCAAATCAACAATCTTCAAGTTATCAGTATCAGAATCAACATTTTCAACAGAAACCACATCAAAGCTTACCCATGCCTGAACTGAAGGATGAGGGTAAAAAGCCAAAAGCTCATAATCAAGCATTGGTGGTCAGTGTTAAAGATGGTTATGACTGGAGTGCATTTGCTGATCAATTCAATAATGATTTTATTGGTAATTTGGCACTGGTATGTGAAGTTGAGGAAGAAGGCTGGTCTGAAGAAGGAGATTTGAAGTTTCTGAAAGCTCAACTTGAAGAATCTGAAGCTGAAATTGCACTTATGGCTACATCTGAAGAATCATTCGTATTTGCTGAATCTGAACAACAAAGGTTAGTTCTTATTTACCTCCGAATTACACACCGATTCCAGATGATGTGAAAAGCAGGTTATGTTCCGAAGAATGCATTAAACAAGTAGAGCATTATCGAATCATTCATTTAAAATTGATGATAAATTAAGTAAACATGAACAACTTCATGAACAACTTAAACTTGATCACAAAATTTCAGATGATAAGATAATCTCACTTCAAAATTCTTGGAACAAAACATTAAAAGAATTTGAAATTGTCTCCACATAACTTGAAGAAATGTCAAAAGCTCTTGAAATTGAGAAGATTGCTCATGCAGCAACTCATGTTGAATTAACCAAAATGAAAAGTTCAAAAGCTATTCTAGCAAAACTGGTAAGTGAAAGGAAAGGTAAAAAAGCTGGGTTGGGTTTTACTCATGAACCAATGCCTAATCAATTCGATCATTCACCTGAAAATGAAGAGAAATTCAAAGAACTAAATCTGAATCTGAAAGTTCTGAAGTGTTGCTAGATAGATTGAAAGAAGATGACAGTGTGATTGTTGAAGCTGATGATGAAGCAAGTGACAAATCTGATCCTATTTTGGTGCAAGTTGTTGAATATCCAGTATTGAATCCAGAACCAGCAAAGGTTGTGAAGAACAACAAAGAAGGATTTGGATTTGATAATCCACAGTATCAAAACTGGATGAAGGAACAAGAAAGACTTGATGTTGCCAAAAGTCTATAACAAAACATTGTGAAGAATGATGGTGCTTCTACTTCATAGTTACACGAATCAAAGAAGTTAACCAATCAATCTAAAACAAAGACATATAAAGGCAAAAATGTCATCACACCAAATGAAAAACTGAAAACCGACAATGCTCATTCGGATAAATTTGTTTCAAAGTTAAAACAAGTAAAGTTTGTGTCAGCCGGAACATTTGATATGAATTCATCTCAAAGTCACCAAACAAATTCTAAGATCAAATCTCTCTCTGATCTGAAAACATGTTCAGGTCCTAAGACTTCCGCAGTTAAACGATTTGAATCAAAGAAGGGAACTAAGAAAGATGTTTCACAATCAAAATTTGTTTCAAAAGAAAAATCACAATCTGGTGATAACAAACCAAATTCACAAACACAATCTTCAGAAAAGAACCAAGTTAACTTTAAATCAAACAAACTTGTTAATGAATCACAAGTTGGATCAACTTCAAAAGTTAATAACTGGCTCTTCAAGATCAGTAAAAGACTCTGTGAGATATGTGATCGTTATAATCATGCAACTGCTGAGTGTTTCTTTAACAGGTATTGCAACTTCTACAACAAAAGAAACCACTCATCAGAGGAATATTATTATAACAAATATTGTGATATTTGTGAAAGACGTAATCATGACACGTCTGATTGTTTCTTTCGAAAAACCTCATCAAAAGAAATAACTCGTTTTCCAACTTTTCAAAGAAATCAATCTTTTGGTTTTCAAAGATCATCTCAACGTCATTCTTTTGATTCAAGACCTTTCAGAAGAATCACTTCTGGATTTGATGAAATTCCATCAAGAAATTTTTAGGTTAACAGATTCACACCAAGAGCTATGATGGTTGGTAATCAAAGAAATGAAAACACCCTTGATCCTAAGTTAGAGGAAAGGTATCATGCTTTATGAAGAAAGCAATCGAATCAAACCGGTGGTAAAATTAATTTCCAAACCAATCATTTTAATGAATCAAACATAATTAATTCACACTATCAACAAGTTACTGTTGTAGATAGATTTGGAAAACCCAAGACCGTGTGGGCATGGGTTGACCTAACTAACTAAGTGCTTGTTGAAATGCAGGTTCGCCCAAGAAGACGTGTCAATTCATAGTTAGTTGACAGTGGGTGCAGCCGGCATATGACAAGCAATCATGCCTTGCTTCAAGATTTTAAGCAGAAAAATGGTACTCATTGTCACACCCCCAAAATCCACTAACGGAGTTTTACCGTTAAGTGTGTGACAAACCAGGATCTCAGTCGTTAGTTACACCAAACGACACTATATGAATTTAAAACATACGTGTCTCATTAAATGAGAAAATTTTAATATAGAGTTAACGTTTAAAAGTTTGCGGAAGCGTAATCGAAATGTAATGTCAAAATATTAAATGTAAACTAAATGCGCAGAACACGTGCCCAACACGAGATACACAGTCTAAATAGTCATTAAACTCAAAACATGATTTTTAATGCAAGAAAGTGTTTAAATGAAAAGCTGTGACTCCATGCCATGTCCTAGGTGCATGGTACCACAATGACCTGTAAAAGTGAAAGGCTAACAAGTGTCAACACGACGGTTGGTGAGTTCACATAGTAAATATAGAATCCAGTAAGTTCAGTTGCAAGCAGAAATATAAATTAAGTATGTCATTGTAGGTAGCTAGTCTACAGCACATGTCCTAGAGGCGTATGTATCTGACCGAAGCTGACGTATGTACACATTAAGTGCATTTTGCCCGTTCGTACATCCCAGCAGGATGCACTGTAAGTATGTTAGGTCATTCAACACCCGTTCAACAGGTCCTTCTGTCGTGCTAGCGCGACTAGCCCGGGTGGGGTTTGTCAAACCCAGTAGTACTACTCAAAATTTCCCCGCTATTTCACAAATACTAACGGTCAACTAGGTATCCATGGGGTCTTTCATGAACAAAATAAAAGTTGCTCTATCCAGACATGCGACATACAAAATTTGTAAATCCGTAAAAGTAATCGTCCGTGTTCAGCCCATAAAAGGGTAGAATAGTAAAAGTGCGGTTTAGTGAACTCACCTTAGGTTGCGCAGCAATTCAGTTTCTAAAAGCACACAGTAATACAGCAACCTAAATAATAGTAGGTCTATTAATGTGTGTTCATGTAGGGTCATAGTACCCTATGCATCCAAATGGTCATACAGATTGTGCGAGTTTGGAATAGTTTGACTTTTTGACCAAGTTTGACCAAGTTTGACTTTTGTCCAAGTTTGACCAAGTTTGACTTTTAGTTGACTTTTGGTCCAAGTTTGACTTTTAGTTGACCCGAGTTGACCCACGACCCGTTGGTGATTTATTAAGTGTAAACACGCTACAAATGATGTATTTAACTATATTACATTCGCATACCACACTACACGTCACACAACCAACAAATTGGATTTCAAATTCCACAAAAGTTTCCTTTATAGGAAGGTCGGATTTGTAAAGTATACTTGCATATTCCAACATCCTAAGCATGTCAACTATTACACAAATACCATAGCACACTACACAAGTCAACAACACATACTAACACTTTGTGGTTCCTACATGAAGCATACTAGCATGTGTGGTCATTTCTAAGCAATACATAATGTTCACATGTTTTGTACAAATAGCATAATAACCCTTTCATCATACATTCTAGTTAATCTTGCATATACAACCTAGACTTCAATTAACCAATTTCAAGTACTCACTTTCAATTCAACTTGTACCTATAAATGTCAACGCATGATCAAAGCATGTTTACCAATCATCACATGTCTACAATCACTCACATGCAACCCCAAATCACGTTTGTGCGTCCAAAATCATAACACATGCATCCTAGTCGATTTTCATGTCAAAAAGTTTCTACATTTATCAAGTATTCCAAACCAAGTCGAATTCGTATGTTCAAATAACCAAAATTCGTCTAACATATCTTACAAACATGCTAGCAAGTCCATAATGATCATTATATGTCCATAAAATGCGATTTCACACGATCTCTAACACAAAAGTTACTATTTTCAGTAATCTATCATAACAATCATGAAATTTCACAAACAAGTAGCCAATCTTCATCCCATTCATCATCTAAATACATATTCAATCCTATTTTCACAATATCGATCATGCAACATCAAATTTCAATGATTCCATATCAAACCCTAATTCCATAAACACACTTTTTGCACCAATTTCATCATCTAGCTATCCAAATAACCAATAACACATAACTAATATCCCAATTCCACAACACAATCATCAATTGGCCATTTTGGATGAACTAGGGTTTCATTCCTATAATTTTCGTAACATATATATAATGTTAAGAATGAAACTTACTTGTTATGTGTTTGTAACTTCAATCAACAACCAAAAACATCACCTAAGACCCAACACAACCGAACATCATCAATGGACAAACCAAGCAGCCGGATCTTCAAATGGCCATAACTTTTTAATCGCTACGAGTTAGAAGACGTATTTACTATCATTGGAACCGTCTCGTCGAGACGAAGATTTTGATATATAATAGGCCCCGTGACGACGTCGGAGCTGGCCGGAATCTGGCCGGAAAGGGTGACAGCTTCAAGATCAAAAGGAAAAGGCTTTGTGCCGTTTTTTGTTAAAAATATTTAGGTTTAGGTTAGTTAATTTTTGATTAATTTGTTAATTGTTGAGTTGGGTTGGGCCTTGGGCCACCCATGGGTCACATGGATGATCCATGGGCCCCGTTTTGTTTCGGTTTTGCAAACACACTGAAAATCTTTCTCAAATATTCATTTTTGTTTCGTAAGGGTTACCAAAATCCGCAAACAGTTAAAACCGGTAAAATACGCGGTTACACGAAATTTCAACAATTAAACACACATAACAGTTAAAATGTATTATTATTGTAGTCGTATTCATTTAAGATCACCAACGCCCGGGTATTAACTCGTGTGGTCGTTTCGTGTGAATATTTATATAACGGTTTGCACATTTAATTCATCAAATTAAATGAAAAGTATAATTGCGTTAACGTGACTAACAGAGTTTAACTAACGAAGTTAACCTGAATTTGTCGGGTGTCACATCATCCCCTTGTTGAAGGAATTTTCGTCCCGAAAATTGGATACGGACATTAAAATAGGTTTCGAGTTGTCACACAATGTTCCCAAAAACCTTTCGGTCACATAACATATAAGTTCACTAAATTTATATTTATTTAGTTGTTCGGAATTATTATTTTATCAACTCGCCAACATCCGTGTATTAACTCACGTGATCTGGTAATTCCTTGGATTGTCGTTACATGTAACTGTTTGTGTAATATGTAGCACGTTTAACTCAACTAATTAACGGTGGAGTATAATTTCATTAATTGAAGTAACGAGATTTTGTTAACGGGGTTAATCTGAAATTCTCAGGTGTTACATCATCCCCTTGTTGAAAGAATTTTCGTCCCGAAAATTTAACCAATAGTATTAGTATTTGATGTTGTCATTTTAAATAATTACAGATGCTTGTACATTATTTGATTTTTCACACTACTACGTAACTCTGGGCTATGCTTCCAAGTTCTAGCCACTTCGACTATAGTGATCTTACAGTGTTTGAGTATTTTGAATTCTTTGCCTCTTATTTCAACTGATTTTCCGTGAAACGTTGTTGTTCATCGATTGGGACGACAAGTGTTCCATTACGTAAGAGCTTGATTAGGTTGCAGACATCAGAAACGTTGTGTACCATGTTTATCTTTTAACACTGATCCAGTCAATGGTCTAGAAGGCCAATACCCTAGGGTTTGAAATGGTCTAATGTGTATTATGATTTTGATGGAATTCCAGAATTTTTTTTTGTTTTTTTTTTTTGAATGGGATTTACAAATTGCGATTTCTATACTGTATATTTCGGGGATTTAGGTTAATGCGTTCCACGTTGTTATTAGCTACCCGAGGACCGAGTACTAACAAAAGGGTTCATTTACTGGTATAGATTATTAGACTAGGACACTTGTGTACAAGTTACACCATGTTGTAGGTACTTGACTTCATTAAAGGAACGTTGCCAAAACGCGGTCTAAAGGATGTCATGGACCTTCTAAAAACAGATGAGAAATGAGTTTTGATACTATCTATATGTTCGGACGTACGTGAATTAAGCAAGAATGATCAAGGAACTTAATAAGTATTCATGTTTCGTTGTGGTCGATAGAAAAAGTGGTTGGATGACGTAGGGTAAAGTGTTATTAATGTTTGCTTACTAAAGTAGTATTAAAATGAAAGTGTGTACGTTGCATGAGGTGTTCCTAATCCTTTGGACTACAATCGATTTTCTCTTTGATGGAATCTGAGTGTTACGGTTAGAAGTGTGCCCGGGGGGGCATATGATACGCCAAGCATTTTCTCACTGAGAAGGTTTTCAAGAATGTTATCTTAGACTTCGCCATACATTTGTTTCCATAGTTGTTACAATTACAATACCTCAATATTTCGTTCCACTTCCAGCGTATGATCACCGTTTCATGCTGGTCATCTCATTACTAAGTTCCTAATTTGTTGTTTAGTGTTTCAACCTAGATAGTTTTATGGCTGCGTTACTGTATTATCAAGCTCTTGTTGTTACGTGATTTCCGTTGTATCTTTAAATTTTAATTCCTACAATATTAGCCGAAAACATGTGTTCTTATGGGCACATATTTTAATTGAACTCCAGGGTAATGTTTACAAGGGTGTGAGGGAGTATACGATAAACAAACCATTTTCTCATAGAGGCAGGTTCCATTAGATTTGTAAGCCGACATTAGGTGGGGATTTGATTCGGTTATTCTTTATGGAGAGATCGTTTTAGTCCAGTTCATTATTTGTGATTATAGCTCCCTAACCTACTAGGTGAGGGTTCCAGTATTAAATAGTAATATTCTAGCTGTGATTTTTATAACGGGATTCATCGTACGGTAGTGTTTAGATTCACCATTTGAGGATATAGAAGACGATGAGGTATAACAGTCCGATTTAAAGTCTAGGGTTCCAAGTTCATTAACGGATTAGAAAGGATCTCATGTTATATCATTACATGTGTCGGGTGGCTTCAGTATCATCATATCTTATATGGTTTCCTCTACTAGGACCTTCACAAGTTAAAATAGCTAGGTTAAAGTTTCTTACATGGCGGCTAAACACTTTTTATTAAGGAAGCTAATTAAGTTTAATATGGAAATTGCTGGATAATAGAGCTTCTATGAAGGGACGTCAGGCGTCCAAAGTGCCAAAGGATAATCAGAGTATCAATATTATGTTTCTTGGCAATTACAAAGGTGTACCGGGAATGGAACAAATTAGAAAGCGGTTACCCTGGACCGTAATGAGTGAATCTCCCTCAGAACATCAACTGGTAGTGTTGGTTTATTGTTGATGGTGGTAATCATCAACAGAATTCTTAGAGTCGTGAAATGTATTCCAGATCAGAATTTATATGCGTGTGTCAGTTATGAAATGTTTGGTTTTTGTTGTTATTGTGAATAAAGGATATATGAAAGTTATAATTTATCTGAGTACATAGTAGGTTACCCTATAAGTGATAGATCAAACAGCTTTATAAGAAATTTCGTGTTTTTTTATTTTTTATTTTTTATTTTTTATTTTTTATTTTTTATTTTTTATTTTTTATTTTTTTATATTAGAGTTTCCCGGATTAATTATCGGCTTGGTTTCAGGTCCACATCCCACGTACCGTTAGTGTTTATATATAGGGTGTACCGCAGCTAACCCACCACACCACCAGCACTTTGAAGGCGTACCTGTCACCTAATAACATTCTTGCCTACTTTACTAAGTCATTCAAAGGGGTCGGGAAGAAGGGAATATACTTTAAGTGAACTGGAAACGTTATAATATATATGGAAATTTCAGTTATGTATTAGAATTTTATGTGGTTCAAATGTGAATAATCACAAACTTGCGATTTTAAGACAGCTTAACTTGAATTCTGCTTTACCAAGCAGGTAAAGAGGTTTGAATATATATTACGATGTACAGAATATAGATAATGTTTTGAATTAAATATAGGTTCTTTAAAGAGGAAAATAATAATAATAATAATAATAATAATAATAATAATAATAATAATAAAATAAATTAAATCCAATACGTGTTTTACAATAATAGAGATGTGGATTGGGTGTATTAGTTAACGTTTACAAGAGTCCTGAATCGTGACAAGTCATCCAACTAGATTGAACCATATACATACCACATGTGTGGTTTGTCAGTGCATCGTTAACAATTGGAACATCATGAGCCGGAATTATTTCTAGGTAACTTATTATCAGAAATAACTTTAACTTCTGTTTAACTTGTAGAATTGAGAATAGGGTACGATTAGGTGAGATACTTCTAGAGCGAGCCTGGTATTTTCCGAGGTATTCACATGAAGGTTTATGTGATACAGATTTACTTCACAAGAAGTGATTTTGAATGAGAAATATTACGCAGTTGGTTCGCCATATCAACAGGAGGTTATTTTTAAATAAGTTGTTGGCTTTATAAGGCTCCTCCATGGAGTCTTAACAATTATAGTGTTTGTTTAACAATCACTTGCAGATACAATGTTGTTAAGATATTACTGGTGTGCTAAAAGGTTATAGTCCGTAGACTGGAATTTGAAATTTTGGGAATTAAGTAAGACAAATGTTTTAACTGGAGGAATCAGATTGTTTGTATGAAGGAGGAGTCATCATCATTAGGGGTCAAATATAGTAGTAATTAAACATTGTGAGGTTTATCAGTATAGCTCTTTGTTCTTATTTGTGTGTTATCAAGGCAAGAATTTAATTATCTGTGATTTAGTTGCATAATCGTAATGTGTAGGTAGTTTTAAGATAAACTGGTGATATGCCATCACAGGTTGTATTGTAACTGTCTACCATCCATAGGTGGGTTTTATGGGTTCAGTCAAGCATAAACTTGGTATCAGTGCGTTATTTAGAGATGGATGTTTGTTTCAGATGAATTTGTACTGATTGGTTCATTACCGTTGTGTGTCTTCTTGGGTACTACCGACATGGCAGACTTTGCGAGGATCATCGTGTACCTGTAAATTCACCATTACGTTGCGCACCCGTAATCGTCAATTTACCTTACACAATCACCCAAGTTCGTCTCCCACCGGGTACATTAATCTTACGTTTAGTTATGTTCTTGGATTTACATTCATCCGTGTGGCATTGCTGTTCCATAACAAGTACTGAGCGGTATAAGTGTATGATAAACCTATAAGTAGGAGATAACTACACTAGATGTATAGGACACCAACAGATAATCAGTGTGCTGTATCAATGGGTCGCATGTATCAGGTATGGTGTAAGTTCATACTAAGTGTAAGACTACTAGTCTAGGCACAATCTGGGTGTACGATGTGTATAAGCAGTAGTAATATCAAATCAAGTGAATAACATGTAGTGGATCACACAGTAAGTGACATGTTACAACTAATAATGTCTCATATTAAGTAACATGCTGTAGCACACGAACGTGTCGTATAATAAGTAATTTGTAATAGCACGTAGGAGGTCACATAAGTAATAAGTCATGACCTCACTAGGAATGAGTTTCTGGACAAAAATCCATTACTGTTGTTCATGTACCTCTATACCTCTGGCATCGGTCTCTGCCGGTTGGTTGCCATAATGAGGTAGGTAATTCAAAATTGAATTGTCTAGGCTTCATACGAAACCAGTTTGTTGCCATAGTCATGTAAGTTTCAAGTTATAATGAAATGTAATCGTTTCTCAACTAAGGCCCCTAAAAAAAATTTTGGCCTAAAAAGCGGGATACTTTTGAACAAGGTCATTGTCAAATATTTCTCATGCAGACTTCAGTGAACAATTCAAAACTAGTAGATACATACCTAGTTTAAGCTTCACTAGCAGAGCAAGTCACTAAAAAAAACTTTTGCTCTAAAGTGTTACATAATACAAACTAGTCACTTCATGTAATGCTAGTGTAGGCGTGTGTATGTGTATATCACATGTATGTGGGTCATAAATAAATTTTCACAGGTCCAACTAATGTCATTTCTGAAATCACGCGTGTACAAGTCACTAACCAATACTAAGTTCATAAATAATTCACTCGGTGCAACTAACGTAGTGTACAATTATAGTCTAGAATGCAATGCAATGCAAACCTAGTTCGCTATAACCAATGGCTCTGATACCAATCTGTCACACCCCCAAAATCCACTAACGGAGTTTTACCGTTAAGTATGTGACAAACCAGGATCTCAGTCATTAGTTACACCAAACGACACTATATGAATTTAAAACATACGTGTCTCATTAAATGAGAAAATTTTAATACAGAGTTAACGTTTAAAAGTTTGCGGAAGCGTAATCGAAATGTAATGTCAAAATATTAAATGTAAACTAAATGCGCAGAACACGTGCCCAACACGAGATACACAGTCTAAATAGTCATTAAACTCAAAACATGATTTTTAATGCAAGAAAGTGTTTAAATGAAAAGCCGTGACTCCATGCCATGTCCTAGGTGCATGGTACCACAATGACCTGTAAAAGTGAAAGGCTAACAAGTGTCAACACGATGGTTGGTGAGTTCACATAGTAAATATAGAATCCAGTAAGTTCAGTTGCAAGCAGAAATATAAATTAAGTATGTCATTGTAGGTAGCTAGTCTACAGCACATGTCCTAGAGGCGTATGTATCTGACCGAAGCTGACGTATGTACACATTAAGTGCATTTTGCCCGTTCGTACATCCCAGCAGGATGCACTGTAAGTATGTTAGGTCATTCAACACCCGTTCGACAGGTCCTTCTGTCGTGCTAGCGCGACTAGCCCGGGTGGGGTTTGTCAAACCCAGTAGTACTACTCAAAATTTCCCCGCTATTTCACAAATACTAACGGTCAACTAGGTATCCATGGGGTCTTTCATGAACAAAATAAAAGTTGCTCTATCCAGACATGCGACATACAAAATTTGTAAATCCGTAAAAGTAATCGTCCGTGTTCAGCCCATAAAAGGGTAGAATAGTAAAAGTGCGGTTTAGTGAACTCACCTTAGGTTGCGCAGCAATTCAGTTTCTAAAAGCACACAGTAATACAGCAACCTAAATAATAGTAGGTCTATTAATGTGTGTTCATGTAGGGTCATAGTACCCTATGCATCCAAATGGTCATACAGATTGTGCGAGTTTGGAATAGTTTGACTTTTTGACCAAGTTTGACTTTTTGTCCAAGTTTGACCAAGTTTGACTTTTGTCCAAGTTTGACCAAGTTTGACTTTTAGTTGACTTTTGGTCCAAGTTTGACTTTTAGTTGACCCGAGTTGACCCACGACCCGTTGGTGATTTATTAAGTGTAAACACGCTACAAATGATGTATTTAACTATATTACATTCGCATACCACACTACACGTCACACAACCAACAAATTGGATTTCAAATTCCACAAAAGTTTCCTTTATAGGAAGGTCGGATTTGTAAAGTATACTTGCATATTCCAACATCCTAAGCATGTCAACTATTACACAAATACCATAGCACACTACACAAGTCAACAACACATACTAACACTTTGTGGTTCCTACATGAAGCATACTAGCATGTGTGGTCATTTCTAAGCAATACATAATGTTCACATGTTTTGTACAACTAGCATAATAATCCTTTCATCATACATTCTAGTTAATCTTGCATATACAACCTAGACTTCAATTAACCAATTTCAAGTACTCACTTTCAATTCAACTTGTACCTATAAATGTCAACGCATGATCAAAGCATGTTTACCAATCATCACATGTCTACAATCACTCACATGCAACCTCAAATCACGTTTGTGCGTCCAAAATCATAACACATGCATCCTAGTCGATTTTCATGTCAAAAAGTTTCTACATTTATCAAGTATTCCAAACCAAGTCAAATTCGTATGTTCAAATAACCAAAATTCGTCTAACATATCTTACAAACATGCTAGCAAGTCCATAATGATCATTATATGTCCATAAAATGCGATTTCACACGATCTCTAACACAAAAGTTACTATTTTTAGTAATCTATCATAACAATCATGAAATTTCACAAACAAGTAGCCAATCTTCATCCCATTCATCATCTAAATACATATTCAATCCTATTTTCACAATATCGATCATGCCACATCAAATTTCAATGATTCCATATCAAACCCTAATTCCATAAACACACTTTTTGCACCAATTTCATCATCTAGCTATCCAAATAACCAATAACACATAACTAATATCCCAATTCCACAACACAATCATCAATTGGCCATTTTGGATGAACTAGGGTTTCATTCCTATAATTTTCGTAACATATATGTAATGTTAAGAATGAAACTTACTTGTTATGTGTTTGTAACTTCAATCAACAACCAAAAACACCACCTAAGACCCAACACAACCGAACATCAACAATGGACAAACCAAGCAGCCGAATCTTCAAATGGCCATAACTTTTTAATCGCTACGAGTTAGAAGACGTATTTACTATCATTGGAACCGTCTCGTCGAGACGAAGATTTTGATATATAATAGGCCCCGTGACGACGTCGGAGCTGGCCGAAATCTGGCCGGAAAGGGTGACGGCTTCAAGATCAAAAGGAAAAGGCTTTGTGCCGTTTTTTGTTAAAAATATTTAGGTTTAGGTTAGTTAATTTTTGATTAATTTGTTAATTGTTGAGTTGGGTTGGGCCTTGGGCCACCCATGGGTCACATGGATGATCCATGGGCCCCGTTTTGTTTCGGTTTTGCAAACACACTGAAAATCTTTCTCAAATATTCATTTTTGTTTCGTAAGGGTTACCAAAATCCGCAAACAGTTAAAACCGGTAAAATACGCGGTTACACGAAATTTCAACAATTAAACACACATAACAGTTAAAATGTATTATTATTGTAGTCGTATTCATTTAAGATCACCAACGCCCGGGTATTAACTCGTGTGGTCGTTTCGTGTGAATATTTATATAACGGTTTGCACATTTAATTCATCAAATTAAATGAAAAGTATAATTGCGTTAACGTGACTAACAGAGTTTAACTAACGAAGTTAACCTGAATTTGTCGGGTGTCACACTCATGTTGCATTTGAAGGAGATGCTGGTGGAAAAATCACTGTTGAAGGAACTGTGTCCAATGGGATTATTAGCTTTTATAAAGTCAACTACTGTGCCCAGTTGAACTTTAATTTGCTAAGTGTTTCCCAAATTTGTGATAAGTCTTATTCAACTCTATTTGATGATTCTTTTTGTTATATTCTCAAACCAGGTTTCAAGATTGACAATGAGTGGGTTGTGGTTAAAGCTCCAAGATATCGAGATGTATACAAGCTGGAATGTCTCAGATTGATGCAGAAACCGAAACAACTTGTCTTATTGCTCATGCATCAAATGATGAGAGTACGCTTTGGGATAGACGGCTGGCCAATTCAAATTTCAACATGAACAAACTGGTGTCAGGAAATCATGTTGTGAGAATACCTTCAAAGAAATTCTCTACAACTGATCACTACTCAGCATGTTTGAAAGGAAAACATCATCGAATATTGTCTTTTAAGTCCAAGTTTGAAAACTCTATTTCTAAACCTTTGTAGATGCTTCACATGGATCTTTTCGGACCAACAAATGTTCAAAGCATCGGAAAGAAATCATATTGTTTAGTCATCATTGATGATTTTACTAGATTTTCTTGGGTTTATTTCTTGCATGCAAAATCTGAAACTGCTGAGTTATTAACATAATTTATTATCAAAGTTGAAAACCAATTGGATGCAAAAGTAAAAATTTTGAGAAGTGATAATGGAACCGAGTTTAAAAATACTAATGTGGATACGTTTTGTGCAGAAAAGGGGATTGCGCGTCAGTTTAGTGCTGCACGAACTCCTCAGCAAAATGGAGTTGCGGAACGGAAAAATCGGACACTAATTGAAGCAGCAAGATCCATGCTAGCAGATGCTAAACTTCCTATAACATTCTGGGATGTAGCAATTGCTACTGCCTGCTTTGTACAAAACAGGACTCTATTGGTTCAGGATAAACATAAAACTCCTTACGAGTTATTGTTTGGGAGGAAACCGAATATTTCTTATTTGAAAGCATTTGGCTGTACTGTTTCGATTCTAAATCTAAGTGACCATCTCGGTAAATTTGAGTCAAAATCTGATGACGGTTTCTTTCTTGGATATTCATCAATGTCTAAAGCATATCGCGTGTTTAATAGACGTATAAATGTTATCCTTGAATCTGTAAACATTAAGTTTTTAGAAAACTCTTTTCCATCAGTGGCTCATGGTCCCGACTGGCTATTTGATTTAAATTCGTTATCCAAATCATTCAACTCTAACCTGTTTGATTTTTTAGGAAAATCAAAGAAGAAACCAGGAGATTTAGGATCTTTTAGTGACGATTCAGACGATGATAATGATGATCTCAATTCTGAGTATCCTTTCTTTTCTTTTCGTGATCCGCATGTTGAATCCTCTGATCAAGTACAAGGTTCATCCAATTCTCAAGACAATCAGGAATCAAACAATCAAGAAGAACTTCCGAATCAGTAAAATTCTCCTAATGATGGTGGATCCATTCATAATCATTAATCAACCATCATCAGATCTGAATGGTGAAGCTATCCCGGAATCTTTCGACTACTTCATTAATTCACCAGAACAAGTTCCTAGTTTTACTCTGCATACTTCTACAATCCTGCAAGATCTACCGAATCTGAATGACTCTAATCTGGAGACTCAAATACAAGGTGAAGACATTCCAACTCACCGTGTCCATAGGAATCATCCTATCTCTCAGGTTATAGGTCCGTTGAATAAGAGAACTATGAGAAGTCAGACCGAACAATCAAGCATCTGTCTCTACTCATGTTTTCTTTCTCAAGTGGTTCCAAAGAACATTTCAGAAGCGTTGCAAGATAATAGCTGGATAGAAGCCATGCAAGAGGAATTACTTCAGTTCAAAAAACAAGAAGTATGGAACTTAGTGACCTGGAGGAGAAAATGCTATTGGTACAAGATGGTTGTACAAGAACAAACCATATGAACGTGGCAATGTTGTCAGAAACAAATCAAGACTTGTTGCACAGAGATACACTCAGGAAGAATGTATTGACTTTGAAGAAGTGTTTGCTCCGGTCGCTCGACTTGAAGCTATTCGCGTTTTTCTTACTTATGCCTCATTCATGAAGTTTAAAGTGTATCAAATGGATGTTAAAGGCACATTTTTGTATGGTCCAATTACCGATGATGTGTACGTCAGGCAGCATCCAGGATTTGAAGACCTCGAGTATCCACATCGTGTATACAAATTAAGCAAAGCTTTATATGGTCTACATCAAGCTCCAAGAATTTGGTACGAGACTTTATCAAAACATTTGCTGGAACATGGTTTTTCAAGAGGTCATATCGATCCAACTTTATTCATGAAGTGGGATAATGAAGATCTTCTGTGTGTTCAAATATATGTGGATGATATCATCTTTGGATCTACCAGTTCATCCATGTGCAAAGAGTTCGAGAAATTATGAAAGCCAGATTCCAGATGAGTTCTATGGGGGAGATCAATTTCTTCCTTGGATTGCAAGTTAAAAAGTCAGCAGACGTGATTTTTATCAACCAATCAAAGTTCATTGAAAAGTTGCTGAAGAAATTCAACCTGCAAGATTGTCAATCTATTAGAACTCCTTCTGATGTCAACTGCAAAATCCAACCTGATCCAGAAGGCAAATCTGTTGATCAAACACTTTACAGATCAATGATCGGTTCACTGATGTATCTCACTGCATCAAGACCAGACATCATGTATGCTGTGTGTGTTTGTGCCAGATATCAGTCAGAGCCTAAAGAGTCGCACCTGATTGCTGTCAAACGTATATTCACTTATCTCAAAGGGAAACCAAATCTCGGTTTATGGTATCCTTATGAAGGATATTTTGAATTATATAGTTATTCTGATAGTGATTTCGGTGGTTGTGCTCTTGACAGGAAATCAACCACAGGTGGATGTTAGTTTCTGGGTCCTAGCCTAGTCTCATGGCAATGCAAAAAGCAAACCAATGTTTCTGTATCCATTGCTGAAGCAGAGTATATTGCTGCATCTGCAGGATGTTCTCAAGTTTTGTGGTTACAAAATCAGTTGCTTGACTACGGGTTTAATTTTCTCAAAAGTCCCATTTACATAGACAATATTGCTGCTATGTTCATAACTGCTAATCCTGTTCAACACTAAAAAACAAAACATATTGAAATTTGATATCATTTTCTCAGAGATAACTCTGAAAAAGGTCTAATAATTTTGATTAAAGTTCATACCGATAAACAACTGACAGATCTTTTCACAAAATCCTTTTTGTCAGGACGGTTTGAATATTTAATTCAATCCATAGGGTTAATCAACCATGATTAATTCTATTATACTATATATGAAAGAGAAGTGTATTAAATAGATAAGTTTGTGAATTGTAAGTTTGGCCACAAGTATTAGTTTCTTTTGCATTTTACCTCTCATGTTATAGTTTTGTTGTTGTTGTTTGGAGTAATTTTGTTGATTGTAAGTTTGGCCATAAGTGTTAAGTTTATTTTGCACTTTACCCCTCATGCATCTTGACTTTGTTTACAAACGGTTATTTGGTGTAATATTTTTTTTATATTAGAGTTGTTTTATGATTATGATTTGTTGTTTTAGTTCATGTGGTTATTTTTGTTGTTGGTAATCTGGTTCCCTGGATTCGAATCCTGTGTTTTGCACCATCCTTTTGTTTCAGTGGTTTACACGTGTCTTTTGTTATATACGTGTTTTGTATAAGTGATGTTCTCCTTCTTTGTTTTTACGCATTTCTTTATTTGTAACTAATACAAGTCGTCTCCTTTTGTATACACACCTCTCGCGCGTTGCGCGAGAGATCCTCTCCACCTAGTTTTCATGAAAAACAAAATATAAAATCCAAAAATATAATAAGTCATTGTCATTTTTTGATTCCTATGTCATTTAGTTTTTGCAGTGTGTGTGTTTGCATGAAAAAGAAACGAAAAAGAAAAGTAAAAATCATGTCATAAGAATCTGTGTTGCAAAATGTGAGAAATGATAGATACACTAAGTTTTATCCGCTACATCATTTTCAAATAATAAAGACGGATAAGTGTAAATTGATGTGCGAGACAACTCAGACAATTAGACTGAAAAAGTAAGTTCAATGTTGATAAATCAAAACTTAATGATCTTTGTGTTAAGTTCCATTGTCATATATGTCTAAATATATATCTTTTGATGAACTCCTAGTGATGTTGTTTAAACATAATCGGGTAACGTTGCAATCTATTCAGTGTGATGAACCGCATCGTGAGCTTCTTTGTTGTTGTGACAACCCGTAAATTTCAGGTTAACACCGTTAACTCATTTGCGCTCTTTTCTGTTAAAGTCAAATTAACTATTATAAACCACTCCATTGTTTTGTAAGTTAAATTATATAAAGTTCAGGGTTCGTTTCGTAATTTAATAAAATAGTTTATAACATTTGAAACTAAATAAATAAATCATCAAAGTTAAAGGTGCAAAATGTAAAGTTTTAAATAAACCAACCAACCCTAAAACCCACCCCCCTTATCAGCCGTGTCTTTCTTCTTCGTCGGTGGTCGGCTGTATCAAACAAAAACACACACACACAACATCATCTCTATCGTCCCTGCTCGCTCCTCCATCCCGCTCGTCTCCGTCACCTGCTCAGGACGACACCTCAAAACCTTAACAAGTTTCAGCCGCCACCATAGCCATTGAACACCGCCATCGACGTCACCTGCAACTCCGGCGACCATAACCACAGTCGTCTTCACCATCACCGTTTCTTTTGTGTCAGTCACCGCAACCTTCGGTACGTATATATCTCGACTACGTGTAGTTTCGGTTTGGTTTGATTCGATTCGTTACGGTTCGGGTTTGTTTTGTTTTCGGTTCAGGTAGGTATGTAAATGCGACTGTCTACTGCTGTGTTTATATGTATATGTGCGTGTATTGTTGGGTTAAGGCATGGGTTTGTGTAGAAGCATCAACAATGACCATTTTGATATGTATGTGTATATATGGATGCGAAGTACCATGTAATTATCTGTGATATGTACGTGGGTATATGGCGTGAATCAGAAACAAAGTTGTATGTATGTGGAGATTAACAGAAAATGGCAAATGTATAGGGTGTATGTGGATGTAGAACACACATGATGATGTTTGTATGTATCGATGTATATAGGTACACATGATGACATTTGTATGTATTGATATGTATATATAGGTACGCGTTGAAGGTATGTGAATAATTAAGTGAATTAGTGATTAAGTGAATTGTATAAGTGATCGATGCGATTTCATGATATATATTGTATACATGATGATATTTGTATACGTGTATATATTGTGTGTAATCATGGTGATGTATTACATGATATAATGTAAGTTATGGTATGTAGTCATGTGTCTTGGTTGTATGAATATGGGTACGTGTCGCCTTTGGTAAGTATAGAAATTACAGTAGGCTTATTGTATAAATAAATGTATATAGGGTAGCAAATGTGTATCTTACGTGTGTATGTGATTTTGTATAGAACCAACAAGTGGATAGATATAAATATATATATGTGGTGTTAAAAGGGTGTGAAATTAATAATAACAAGATTGTTACTCATGGCTATGGTTCGAGATGATCCAAAAAGTATGAAGTAATGATGATGTTACAATGTTGATATTAGTTAGGATGAAATGCATGAACAATGCCATACATATACATGTGTACCCGTATAAGATGGAATGCATAAATATTCACCTTAGTCAAAGCAAGATCAAACTCATCACATAGCTTCTGCAGTGTACCATGCTGTCTAATTGATGCCAATGCCCCATGGCATCAGGACCAATGACTGTAGCAAATCGGTTTGCTATAAACTTCTTATACTCAGACCACAACATCCCTTCTATTGTACCACCCCTAGACTTAACAAAAGACTGGTGCCAAAACAAAGCAATATCATCTATATGAACAATAGCCATTCGTACCTTTTCTTCTTCAGGTGTCGCATCAGCTGAAAAGAAATGTTTTACTCGACATAACCAGCCTTCCACATTTTGGCCCAAAAATTTTTGGAAACTCCATCCTTGTTAGTCAATTGTTACTTCGGTAACCTTCAATTCGACCTCCATCAGTTCGTCCACCATTGTTGTCTGTTGCTGTACCATTTTTATCTTTACTGGTTAACAACAACACATTCTTCAATACCTCAGTCATTTGTGTTGAATTTTCAGTCAATTTCTTCCTCATTTCTTCCATATCGATCGAATGTCTGGCCAATGCTATTTTAATTGCCTCCAATTCGACCAAATTTTGACCTGAAACTGTCTCCAATCGATTCAAGGTTGCTTCGTGTTCCTGCAACCTCTGCTCCACTGTTTATTCTACTTGATTCCGAGTCATCATTGTGATTTAGGGTAGAATAGATCAATTGAGAGCGGTTCGAGGAAGAACCATCTCTGATACCACTTGATACAATAGATTGTTTACAGAGAGGAACATGAATTCGTAATATCAATTGAGAGCGGTTCGAGGAAGAACAGAGAGGAACATGAATTCGTAATATCAAGCTACTTCAACTGATTGTTTACAACTACTTTATAACGACTAACAACAATCAACCAACTAATTACCTCCTGTCCTTCATTCTTACACAATTACATTTCTGGTCCTTATTACAATCTATATTTTCCACTTTCAGTTCTTTTACTATTTAACATGTAACACATTTTTACTGCTCTGAAGTTCACAGATCTTAAATAGAGATGGTTCTGAAAGAGATGATGTAGAGGAACAGTTTCTCAACAGATCTGAAATATAGAGGATTTTGAAAAAGAGGATCTACGCGATCTTTTTGCTCCGTTCTTACCACTTACATATCGCAGGTAACAATCTTCTCTAATATCAAGATTTTTCTGGTTTTGGATTTTTAACCTTTGGGTTTTGGTATGAATCTGGAATTGAAACCTTTCTTTAAACTTTTTTTCGATAATGGTTTACCATTCTTTGTATAGTGATGCATCAATTTTGTATGCTGATTGCTAACTGTTTTAGGTTTGTTTCAAACACGATTGCCACTCGTGATTAAAGGAATATGGTTATTCTAAACATTAGGTTTTGATTTTGAAATTTTAGAGCTTCAAATCGGCTTTCTTTGTAAAACGAGGTTGTAATTATAATCGACATTCTGTATCATCATTAGAAATGTAAGTGTGCTGGTCTTCACCAATGTGTCCAGGGTATGTAGTATTTCGTTCAGAATGGTGTCATTTCCAGAGGCTTCCGACAACTTTTTGAAGGTTTGATATCTGGAAGACATGATTTGAATACATACTGTAACTTTGGTAGGACTGTGTTTTTGTTTGGTTTTTATGTTTGCAAATACATAAGACTAAATTGATTTACATCATAATTGGTAATTTTGAATACATGCATGCTTTTATATAATTTTTGAATTTATGTATTAGTAGTGGAACACTTTCTTTGCTCAAATATGATTTTTTAAGCTTTTTGATGTTTGTTTCCTGTTCAAGTTCAATTAAGTTCTGGATCACCACACAAATAGTTAAACGCATAAGTTTTGATTTTGATTTATTGTTAGTGAAACATCATATCACATATGTTTTTAAGATCCACTCATAAGACATGTTCAAATACTCGGTCAATATACATATTTAATCTACAAAGGTAATTGCCATGAAAACTAACATAATGCGACCATTAGCCTCATGTAATTTAACAAATCCTTGTGCAACTTCAGTTTGATAACACATTTTTTAATATAAAAAATACGGAGTATATGTTTTTCTACCCTTGGATAGTAACCTAGTTTTATTTAAAAAGATCTCACCTCTACATTAATATGAACATCAACAGCAGAGACAAGGTGAAACCCCGCGTAGTGATGGATTTTCAAGTGGTGGTATTGGCAGGGGGCACATCCAAGAAGCTTGCCCCTCTTGTTTCCAAGGTTTTAACAACCATCTGTTCTCTTCCCTTGTGTGTATATATATGATTATATTGACTCACTTTTCGTATCTCTAAATAAACCTACAGGACATTCCTAAATCGCTACTCCCAGTCGCCAATCGTCCAGTCCTATCCTATGTTTTAGACCTACTTGAGCAGAGTAATCTCAAAGATCTCATTGTTGTAAGAACATTTCCTTTTGTCTATAATTTTTGTTTTTGGTTACTTCCTCTAATTTTGGTGTAAAACCCTAGAGTTTTTGTAACCTAATTGTAGGAGTAAGAAACTGTCGTTGATCAATGGCACAGTAATATCCCACTCATAGAGTAAATCACTTGTCTACAAATATAACCACTAAGCTGGATTAAATAAGTTAGACATGTCCTTGTAAGTTGTTAATTGTAACTTTCATGACATCTAAATTAGTGGGTTTGTGAATTCACCCTTATGCATGTGTTAATTTCCCTCGGTTGGTTTACAAGATATAGTGTACAATTCGACAAAAGAAGCATAGCATGGTCACATAATGTTTAAAGGTTATAGGGGCTGTTTGATTCACCTCTTATTTATGCAGTTAATCTCGATGATATTTCGGTAGGATCTTGGTGAGATCTCGGTAATTGGTGCTCCAATAAAATATCCGTCTAAATATCAGTAGAAATCTCTGTACCGATAATATCGGCCGATATTACCGATATATCGGTGATATTTTAGTCTCAAAATATCGGTAATCTTGGTGAGATCTCGGTTTTGATTTTTTGGACCAATTTTTTTTGTTCTAAACGATGGGTTGTTGGTCTAGTGACCTAATTTCTTCTCACAAGAAGACATGACTGTTGTGTAACATATTTTCCTAAAAAAACCTAACTACAAGTCTACAACTGGATGGCTTGGTTGATGTAGTCTCGGAGGAAGATTGTGTTGCTTAAGATTAGATCGTGTTTTTATTTTCTAGTATAAAATGTTGATACTTTCGTTTTGAGTTGTGACTTAGATCATGTTTTTTACTATTATTTATTATTAAATATAACTTTATGCATGATATTTTAGCTACCGATACCTCCCCGATATCCCACCGAGATAACTGATATGCCAAATTTCGGTCCTTGACCAATAACCTATATTTTTCCGCATTAACTGTTTAGCCTTTTAATAGTTCAGTTCAGTGCTTAATCATCCAGCACTTAGCATTCAGATCGTTCGTTTCATAAAAAAAACATCTTAATGGTTCAGTTAAATGCTGAATGATTAAGAGATAGAGAGATATTGAATGGAACTGAATGGAGCATATACAATACCTAGAAATCTCTCCCATCGATAAAATCTTATAATGATTCAGAATCGATAAAGTCTTATAATGATTCAGATTTTGCCAGACAGCCCCCTAATGAAATATGATTCAAGGATATAGAAAATATTGAGTTTTTATATAATTTATGGGGACAGGTAGTTGAAGGAGAAGATACAGATTGTCTTGTTGAAAATTGGATATCAGAGGCTTATGTTGATCGATTACATGTTCAGGTAAAGCTGGAAATCTCTATTTTTTTATCTTGTCAAAGAGTTGAATTGTTTATTAGTTTGTAAAATGGTTTTTTAGTATTAATGAACCAGAGTGAGGTGACATTTTGAAAATTGATTTGACAAATTTCAACGTAGATGATAACTTGATTCCTAGCAATTCTCTTTTTGTTTCCGGATTGTTGAGAATTATGTTACAAGCTGTACTTTTGATAATAAAATATGTAATTCAAAGAACCCTTTAAGCTTCTTAGTTTAAGTCACTTGTTTCTTTCTTCCTAGATCCCAGAACATTTGTTTGAAATTATTTGTCGCTAATTATCAACGATAAACCAATCTTGCTTAGTAACCTTAAGTATCTTTTCTGTTTAAAATGAGTGGGACTCCTCTTGAAAATGCATCTAAGATATTAATGTTAGGGGTGTAAGAAAATTGATTTGACAAATTTCAACGTAGATGATAACTTGATTCCTAGCAATTCTCTTTTTGTTTCTGGATTGTTGAGATTTATGTTACAAGCTGTACTTTTGATAATAAAATATGTAATTCTTAACAGAACCCTCTAAGCTTCTTAGTTTAAGTCACTTGTTTCTTTCTTCCTAGATCCCAGAACATCTGCTTGAAATTATTTGTCACTAATTATCAACGATAAACCAATCTTGCTTAGCAACTTTAAGTATCTTTTTTGCTTAAAATGAGTGGAAACCCTCCTGAAAATGCATCTAAGATTTTAGTGTTAGGGGTGTAAATGAGTCGAGCCGGCTTGCAAGCTACTCGAGATTGACTCGGTAAAAGGCTCGTTCGATCGAGCCTTAACGAGCTCGAGCCGGATCTCGAGCCTAAAATAATGTTTGTTTTGTTATCGAGCTTGAGCTCGAGCTTTGCATTCAAAACTCGCTGAGCCTTATGGAGTCTTAACGAGCTTTTTGTTGATATGTTTTTATTTATTTTTATAATTATATATTCATAAATATAACTAAAAATATTTATAAAATTAAGATCAAAGGATTAAATAATATGTATTTGTTACATATAAGATGTATGATTATAAATAAATATAAATTTAATATAAAAAATCATATATAACATAATTAAATACTAACGAGTCGAGCCTTAGCCGAGCTCAAGCTTTAAAACTTTTTGACAAGCTGAGCTCGAGCTTTTGGAATTAAAACTCGAAACGAGCCGAGCTCGAGTTCGAGCTTTGTTTAAAACTAAAACGAGCCGAGCTCGGTCTCGGCTTGGCTCGTTTACACTCCTCATTAATGTGATTGTACCCCTCTTCCACAAATGTAAGTGGGTTAGTATTCTATTGAAACAAAATGTAGGCTGTTTTTTTATCTTCCATCTGCTGTTTGTTCTTTTCATAGAGGGCATTGCTTATCATGGCTAGTTCCACAAAAAAACTTGAAAGTTTTTTATGTGTAACTTTTTAAAGCAAAAACGGCTAGCTTAGATATAATTTTATGGAACTAACAATGATAGAGGCACCCAGTTTTGAAACTTAATGGTTTTAAGTCTACTCTGTTAGTTTTGCTTATGTATATCTTAACGAGGTAGCTTTTATTTTTGTTTTGTGCTCCACGTTTGAGTGGGGCACTTGATTAGATTTTGGTTCGTACTTACTAGTTGCTAAATATTCTAAGACTAATTTCATGTTTGGTTTATGGCTATGGGATTTATGGAATGCTTTTTATTCTTAAAAGAAGTGTCTGGGCTTTAAAAAATGGTAACATGATGGAAACTTATTAAAACTGTGGTAAACTTTAACATCTATAGGTTGCTTCTGTGGGGGAGGAAGGTGGAACCGCTGGTGCTCTACGGGCAATTGCTCGTCATTTGATTGCATCGGACATTCTGGTTAGTTGTGCATCTCACAGCCTTTGGTAATATATATGGGATAATAATCTGGGTTGTGTTTTGTTAAGGGTGCAATAAAGTAAAAAGTAGAATATAAAAAGTGGTTTGCTGAAAGTGTATTTTCTACTAAAGCATACAACTCTCCAAATTGCTATGTTCATAAAGCAATAGTTTTGTCATCATATAACATATATAGTTTTTGTAATCACATGACAACCACAATGTGTTAGAAACTTTCCAAATAGTTTGGACAAAGTATATCCATTTTGGTATACACTCAATTTGAATTGTTACGCCACCTAAGCGTTTTCCACTAGTAGTCGTCACGGTAAATCTGTTGAGTTATAGAAGTACTAATTTTAATGGCTGTAGGTTGTGAGTGGTGATCTCATTTGTGACATATCTCCTGGGGCAGTGGCAGCTGCTCATAGACGACATGATGCGATTGTAACAGCAACGCTCTGCTCTGTACCCGTCAGTGGGCCCCCTGAGTCAGGATCTTCTAGTGGAAAGGACAAAACAAAGAAACCAGCACGCCATAATATTGTGGGCCTGGACCCCACCGAACAGTTTCTTCTTTATATAGCTGCTGGTTAGATTTTCATTTTCTATATTTGATCAATTGCATTATATCTTCTACGACAAGTACTCTTTATCTATTATCAACACATTTGATTTTCAGGTAGTGATGTTGAGAAAGATATCAAAGTTGAAAAGAGCATTCTTCGTGCTGTGGGGAAGGTAAATGTTACGAGTACAGAATCTATTGAAGTTGTTCAGTTTCATAATGTCTCTTACTTGGGTCTTTCCTTTGACACATGTAGATGGAAATTCATGCTGATTTAATGGATGCCCATTTATATGCATTCAAAAGGTTTTGAAGTCTAGTTATTTTAATTGATTGTCATTCACTTTATCTAATTTTATTTTGTTTTTATTATACTTCCATTTTCTTTTCTCATAGGTCTGTTCTTCAGCAAGTTCTTGATCAAAAGCAATCTTTTAAAAGCTTAAAGCAGGACGTGCTACCTTATCTTGTTAAAAGTCAGCTGGTTGGTTTGTTAAGACTCCACATGTATGTTCTTTCTTTAATTTAATCAACATTATTTTGTAATATCTTCTTTTGGCGAATCAGAGGTCTGAAATTTTATTGAGTGAAGAAAAAGCTGAAGAAAACGGGAACGAGGACAGTTGTAATAGTAATAATGATAAAGTGATGCTTTCTCAGCTATTGGCTAACGCATCTACACCTAGTTTTCATGAAATCTATGCCTTGGGTCCTAATGGTTTTGCGCCAGTTGAAAGAAAAACCCATAAATGTTGTGTTTATATTGCCAGCAAGACCAAATATTGTGCAAGGCTAAATTCCATTCAAGCCTATAGTGACATCAATCGAGATGTGAGTTTGATTTTGTTTTCTTTCTGGTTTATGGTTGCTCATGTTTAAAGCTGACCAATTGATAACTGAGCAAAATGGAACGTGTGTTTGTAAATAAAATTTTTATGAACAATTAGCATGTCAATTACGTTTACAAAAAAGAGATATATACTGTTAGTTTGGACATAGTTATTTTTTAATAAAACAGTCAAGGATGTTTTATGTATTAATAGTGCCCTTTGGGTGACCTTTGATCTGTTCCCTTTTTAGCTACATTTTAAATATTAAGTTTTAGGAATAAAATTGCCACATTTACTGGTGTTTATGAAGTGAAGTGATTTTTCACTCTTAAGCATGTCAGGTCATAGGAGATGCAAGTCACCTATCTGGATGTTCATTCTCTATGCACAACAATGTTATTCATCCGTCTGCTGTTCTTGGATTAAAAACTACAGTAAGTTATTCTATTGTTTGGATTGATTTTCTATATATGTTGTAGGCACAAAAACCTAAGGCTGGCAATTTCTGACACGGACACGATAACACGACACGAAACGACACGGAATTAACAGGTTTCATGTTTGACCTTAACAGGTGCCGTGTCATTAACAGGTTAACACGATAAAGACACGTTAATTATCGTGTCTTAACAGGTTAAAGATCTGTTAACACGATAGGTCACCTGTTAATATTTATTTATATGAAATGTTAGTGGAAAATGAAGGTGGAGATGAGCTTTAATAAACTTTTAATATTTTTTTCATATTTGTTTATCAAGTTTTATTATAGTTAAATACTATTTTTATGTAATTTTGTTGTTTTGTGTCTTAAGAATTATCATATTAAGTCATATTTATTATTTAAGACTTATGAATTTTTTTAAAAATTTTAATTTTTTTAAAAATGGGTTTTTATCGTGTCTTATCGTGTAACCTGCTTTTTATCGTGTTCGTGTTTGGAAAAAATGACACGATAAGTTATCGTGTCGTGTTCGTGTTTGACCTTATCGTGTTCGTGTCTTATCGTGTTCGTGTCTTATCGTGTCGTGTCTGACACGATATGCCAGCCCTACAAAAACCATTTTATGCTTTATATCTAGCTATCTGCACAGTTAAAGCGGAAAAATATCGGTTATTGGTCGATATTTGAAATATCAGTTATCTCGGTGGGATATCTGCAGCTAAAAAATCATGCATAAGTTTATATTTAATAATACTTAATAATAAAAACATGATCTAAGTCACAACTCAAAACAAAAGTGTCAACATTTTATACTAGAAAATAAAAACATGATTTATTCGTAAGCAACGAAATCTTCCTCCGAGTCTATCAACCAAGCCATCTAGTTGTAGCCTTGTAGTTAGGGTTTTTTTAGGGAAATATGTTACACACTAGTCACATGTCTTCTTTTGAGTAGAAGTTGGGCCATTTGATCAACAAAAATATGGTCCAACAAGTCAAACTGAGATCTCACCGAGATTACTGATATTTTGAAATCAAAATATCAGCGATATATGGGTAATATCAGCCGATATACTTAGTTCCGATATTTTGACCGAGATCTCACTGAGATTAACTGCATAGCTTTATATATAAGTTACCGCTATGATTAGATTTTTCTTGAGATTACAAAAGGGAAGAAGCTTTTGCGGGATTTTATTGGTTTCTTGGAAGCATACATCGTTCTACTGTTTCCACACTTGTTTTAAGTAGGTGGCAAAATGGGTGTGTCAGTGGGTTGAGTAATGAGTGAAATTAGTTGCTAGATCCATTTGACCTGTTTATTTTTTAGTTAAGTAAGACCATTTGAAATCGTCCCTTTTGTATATTACTTACTTGTCTATGTATAGGTTGGACCACATTGCATGCTCGGTGAAGGTTCACAAATGGGTGACAAATGCAGCGTTAAACGATCTGTTATTGGGCGTCATTGTCGGATAGGATCCAATGTGAAGGTATCATGATATGTTTTTCTTTACACAAACCATTAGTAATTACCATATGATGGAACATTCTGAGTTTTTTTGCAACATATGTTGTAATTACTATAAGCAGGTAGTGAATTCCGTCATTATGAACCATGTTAGCATTGGAGATGGGTGCTCTATACAAGGATCTGTTATTTCAAGTAACGTACAACTCCAAGAACGTGTTGTACTTAAAGATTGTCAAGTACTCTCTCTCTCTCTCTCTCTCTCTCTCTCTCTCTCTCTCTCCCTCCCATGGGAGTAAAACTTAAAATATGCCCCTTAACTTCATGCACTGTGTTGGTGGCCCTTGTATGCTTATGGATTTTAATGATCTAATTTTTTTCATATAATCGTACTTGTGTTAAGCAGTTTATACATTATCCCTATGCCCTTACTAAAATTACATTTGTGGTTTGAACCATTTCATTTTTACCATTTTTATAGTCTATGTTTTAATCATTTAACATGTTCATAAGTGTGCGGGTCGCAACTGGTACCTATCCTCTTTACTATGTGTTCTGTTACAGTAGGTGTTACTAATGTGGTTCTCTTTACTAATAATATGTTCAGATTGGGGCTGGTTTTGTGGTTACAGCTGGAAGCGAGTACAAAGGTGAACCATTGGCAAGGAAATAGAAAACTCGTTCTGTGTTACTTGATTAGGTTTTAATTTTTGTCCATGTTAACAGGAAATTATACTGTCTTTGTAAGGAAATCTGAGTTTTGTGATAATACTTCTATGTTTTGACCAATTTGAGTTGTTTGGTATGTTATTCTTCTTTCAACTATACAAGTTGCTGTTTCATTCTGGTGAATCAAGTTTTGACAAGGATATGGCTCCGTGATGAATATACTAGTGAATTGGTTTGCATGTAGCTATCTGGTCTTCCATGTCGTATCGATCGACGTAATACTCTTCTAGAGGTCACAAAATGGGGTTGGTTAGGTTACAAGTCTAGCACATGTTTGTCTACCATGTTTGTGTTGTAACTAGTATTTACACCTGTTCACATTTGATGTGGTGTGTTTGTAACTTTGTTACATGTTACGTTGATGATATTAACATGTGACGTTACATTGCTTTTGTGGCGTCGTGTTGTAGTGACGACGTCCTTATGTGGGTCAGACGTGTTACAACAGAAACGTTGAAAATAATCAAAACGAGTAAAGAATAATGTGACGTGAGGTTCTAAGTTTGAAAAAACAAAAGGAAATAATATTTATGATAAATGTCATAATCAGAAATGTGATTTTGCCAAATATTCAAGGGCAAACGTATCTCCATTGTGCTATTTAAGAGTAAATTTCTAGAAATAAAATTGCATGGACATTTGGTATTACCGATGTAGAACATGCAAACCATGCTATTTAAGAGTAGGGGTTGTTCATGGTTTGGGTTGGTTTAAATGGAATTGGTTCTAGGTTGGTTTCACAATTTGGACTCTATGGAAGCTTTATATAAAACGGACGAGTAAATTTCTATTTTGCTTCTTGAAGTTTTGGGTGTTTGAACTATTTTGGTTCAAGATATAATCTTTTGTCAGATTAATTAAGGCAAGTGGTTTGAATTTTAAAACGATGTTCGTCATGATAGTAATTCTGTTAGATTTAAATGTAAATGCCTGCTTTTTTAAATTACTAAATATAAAACCCTAAATCTTCTATAAATAAAATAAAAAAATCAAATAGAATCTTATGCATCTAGCCCTTCTTGTAACATTTGTCCAAAACCAAACTCGTTCTAAATCCAAATCCGAACAGTATCCATTTAATTATCTTGAATAAGAATGAATTATTCATTATTTTATCCATTTAAATAAATAATTAATTTGTCATTTAAACCATATCTAATCATAAAGTAATGAAAATTTAAAAAGTTTATTCTATTAGGAATTATAGTTTTCTATGTTAAATCAAAATAATGAGATAAACATAAACTTTATATATGATTAATAACTTTTATAAACTACATAGTTAGTTATTAGTAAGTTAGTGTTTTTAGTCAATAAAAACAAACTCAAAGGGGTTAGTTATGCAATTTCTCAAGCTTGTATTAAAATCTTTTGACACAAAATGAAACACATGTGAACTTTAGGGACTTAAACTGTATATTTATATTTAACCAACCCAACCCCTCCTAGCCAATACCCATTTTTCTGGCAGCTTTCCGGCCAAAGCCCGACGCCTTTCCGACGAAGCTCAATCAAAATTTTTGGTCATTTTCACTCAAATTAGGTCACTCCTAACCGTTTTTCGTCAAGTTTCAAACACCAGACCACATTATAATTTGGATTTCACGCGGATCATCACCAGACCACTTGAATTGTTGTGCTTCAAAAAAGTAAAAACAATAGATGTAATTCGCCTTCTACGATCAGCATGTACCACAAATACTTCTGAGGCTGTTTGTTTGCAAGATAAATAATACGATTACAATTTGCAAGATAAATAACTTCGGTTTCGATTCGGGCTTTCGGTTTTGGATTTAGGGCAGATGTCACAGTCTCTCTTCCTTATAGAAATTTCGTCACGAAATTTACTCAAACCGAAGCAGAAGATGAAACGAAAGATGGGAATATTTAAGTTTCCATGTACTTACGTTATTTAGTTTCTTAGATTTGAACAAGAATACGTTAGTCTTAAGGAATTGAAGTCATTTTTTCCCACAAATATTGGTTGAACTTGACACATTCTTTTCTTTGAATTTCATACAAGCGAATAATGCTGAACAAGAAACCTTTGAGTTTGGAACCTAATGACAAATCACCAATAATTTGCAGCCTAATGTGAAATTCATGTAATTGTAGTTCCAAAATTGGTTTTAAAGGTACCAAACCATGGTCCTTGACATAAACTTGACTACATTTGACATCCTCATTCAATGGTTTAGTCAAAATCAAATTACTCATCCCAATACCATTCAAACAAAAAACAAGCAGGAGAGATTCCATGGCACTGCAATATATCACTTTCATACCTTTGACAAACTTTGATCATTGCCAAATTAGGCTTGACTAGAGCTAGTTTAACTCTTTTGATTTGACACTTGACTTCCTTATTTTTCCTTATTATGTAAATGTTATCGTCAACCCAATTATCATCAATAATTTGACCAACGCCAATTATGAGATGATCAACTAACTTCAGCACTGTTTAGCTAGAGTCATTAAAAGTTGTTGCCCTTGATTTAAGTTGAGCTTAATCTCAACTATAAATGTTATGACCAAGGCCAAATAACCAAAAATAACCTGACTAATATTGAACAAGCAACCACCATAATGGTGCTTATCAACTTGAACAAGAACCCTCACATTTCAAGTTCTTATTTTCTTTGTACAAAGGAATTTTCTTTAATGTAAGAGAGATTACCATTCCATCAATTGAATAATGCTAACAACGGGTCCCTTGGCAAATAGTGATGTATAACCCATTTAAAATTGACATTCCTCTAGTTTTCATTGCTTTATGTGGTTTGGATTTCCATTTGTTCCTATTAGATTTCCTTGGCTTCGTTTTCTTTGAAAGAGCCTTATCCACAACACCAAAAAAACTACCCAAGTAACAATCCCATTTCCATCATTGTTGAAATCATGCAACTATTCATATATCTGGTTCTTGCATATGGCTTTATCAAAGTTCCCCATAGTGTGATATTTGGCACTACTTTTGCACACAGTATCTATCCTCTGTAGTTGTTTTATCATCTTCCATGAATTGAATTATTTTTTTGAACCCAAGCTTCTAACATAGCCATTAAATTTGAGAAGATGATCTAACCAAAGAAGCATTTGTACCCGTCCAATACCTGTATTTTCCAGCCCCATTCCTTCTTTGAACATGAATAATTCCGTTTCCCTTTAAATCATGTTCTTCATCATAACGGATATTGTACATATAAATCTTTCTATTAGAATAAGCAACAATATTTAAAGTAGGAAAAGAAGCAAAACAATACATAAATGATTTCCAGGCTTCAAATTCATGAGTGATGCATTCAATATTAATTTCTTTTTCGTATCTTTAGGCGCATAGATTAATGTGAACCCACTTGCTATAACCAACTTCCCAAACCCAGTGTTCTGTCCATAATTTTGAACTCAATACTCTCACCACCTTTACATTTCAGATTACAAACCCCACCGGTATCTACCCACCTAAATTGCTTTCCATAATCAAAAAATCCAACCCTAATTCCCTTAGGAATACCAACTTGCCTAGTAAGTTTGAAATTGAGATTCAAGAAAAATGGTGATGTTTCAAAAGAAAATAAAATGAATAAAGAATTAAATGTAAATTATGAAAGTGAAACAAATATGAATATGGATGAAAATGTTAAAATTAGGGGTAATGTAACATTTCATCAAACAACTTAGGTGCATACCCTAGTTTTGTGAGATTATGTCACACCCTCAATTTTCCACAAACGGGGTATCTGTTAGGCGTGTGACATACCAGGATCTCAAGCCATTAGTTACAGTAACACTGACTCAAAGTTTTTAAACAAAAGTCCTTGTTAAGATGTTAAGCCAAAGTTCATGGTTTAAAACAAAAAAGTTTCAAAGTTCAGCGGAAGCATAAATAAATCCGGCACGCAAAACCCGCGCACCCCAAACAAACCAAAATATCAAAAATATACGTCTTAAATAATAGTTTTGTAAAAGTCCAAAGGACGACCCAATGCATGCATGTCCTATGTGCTCGTGCTCCTTAATCACCTGAGAAAACATACTAAAAAGTGTCAACACAAAGGTTGCTGAGTTCAATGAGTTTAGTAACAAGAGTATATCAAATACTAAAACAGTTTAACTGATAAATTTCATTTACTATTGCTGGTTAGCTAGACCACCTCGCTTACTACATGAGCACGTCGAGATTAAACTGAACGTTAGGATAATTTTTGCCTTGTCGCCACCACAATGGATGACCAATAGTTAAAGGACAATTTGCACCAACTGGAATCCATCCAGCATGATGGGGTCTTCCGAACCCGGTAGTGCTACTCAAATTTCCCCGTTATACCCACTGTATGTTAACAATCTCGACTAAAAGGAAAGGACTTTATAGTTTGGTACGTTCATGCTCAGTAAAATAAGCCATTAGACAATAGAAAATAGTTTATCAAAAGTAGTTTCCCGAAGGCCTTGCCCAAAGGCATAAAAATGCAGCCTAAGTTGGCCGTTAGAATCTTGACCGAAGGCCCTACCTGAAGGTATAAAACGTAGCCTCAGTTGGCCCAGCCCGAAGGCATAAAGTTTTGCCCGAAGGACCTGCCCGAAGGCATAAAAATGCAGTCCGCCCGAAGGCGCTGTAAAAATAGTTGCCCAAAGGCGGTGTAAAAACGTTTGTATGTTTTCTCCCTGAAAAAGGTTTAAAAGCAGGCAAAGAACTCACCTTTGAAGCGCACAACATTTAACAGCAAAATGCAACAGAGAATTTAATTCGCCTTATGACTTGCTTAATTTAAATACTAATATTTAGCACCACACACACACACATATATATATGCTCACAAAACTGTGACACCCCGCCCGGCGGCGGAAATACCGGGCGCGTCAAGTGAATTGGATATCAAAAGTACAAAGCATATGGCACACTAAATGCATATTTTAATATTAGCTAAGTAATAATGTCGTGACATAATACAACATTCAATAGTCTTAAAAACCGGAATAGAAACCGATAACTAAAATCATTTATTGTCATTTTATACTAAGTCCAAAGCATCCTACATGTCTTGAACCAAATCCGTATCAAACACCACCTGAAAAACGTGTAAAATAAGTTAGCTAAAAAATTAGCTAGTGAGTAAATCACAATTTATAGTACATAATATAAAATCCGAGATCATTATAGATTGTGTTTCGCAATCTCATATGCATAGCAATTTCATCATATATCTCAACCATGACCATAGAACCACATAGAAACAAGAATCATAGACCCCGTAGGGTTACCTTTAGCAACAAGTCATGAGGAACCACTCATGTTACATTTATTGATAACCATCGTTTAACCGTTATTTAACCGTCTCGATATGCAAGTTATCAAAAATGTTTAAGCATCTAAGGGACATAGCAACGTAGCAACAAGCATCACATGTAGTAACTAGTAACATGGAATCAACTAAAGAATCACAGGGTTAAAATCACCTATCAAGCCATTAGTGTAGGTGGGCTTGTCAATCCATTAACGCTAACATCGTACAAGTGGAAATTACAAGATAATATAACTAATATTGACTATCACACAATTTTGCATCATGCGGCCAAACACGATTAACACATCTAATGATCTCATTTTCGAAAATAGAAACATCAAAAGAAACTGTTGTATTATAGAAACACGTATTTCAGCCCCAAAAACGTAAACAGTAAAAAGGGGAGTGAGTTTACTCACCTTGAAATGCAAATATATTCGAACCGTTAGAAAGGCAGCTATAACGATGAGGCTTCGGCCAAGGTGGCCGGAATAGTTGGGACCGGAAACACGGGTTTGAAAGGGGTGGGGGGCTGGGTGAAATTATAATTAGTTACATAACTGGTCCTTTATGTTTTGGGTTGTTTTAATTTAGTTATTATAAGTTTAAATATAGTTTGTAAATTGATAGTTTTGGCACAAAGTTAAGTATATATATAATTTAACTAACTAACTAACTTAACTAAATTGAAACGTAACAATTATATAAGTGACGTTTTTATAGTTTTAGCTCGTTTAAGCCGTTACGAGACTATTTCGAGACTTAGAAGCGTTTTCGTTTAACATTTTTAATAGTTTTTGTTTACGAACTATATATATATATATTTATTTATATATATACTTTGAGTTTTGTTGTCACAAATAATATTTATTTGCTATACGTGAATATTTTGTGATGTAAATACGGTTATTTAATTGAGACGGGAATAACGTAAAATCCAACGTGTTTATTCATAATAATAATATTGAACGTTACATTTGGAAGAAATAAATATGATTACAATAGTTTGGTACGTTCATGCTCAGTAAAATAAGCCATTAGACAATAGAAAATAGTTTATCAAAAGTAGTTTCCCGAAGGCCCTGCCCAAAGGCATAAAAATGCAGCCTAAGTTGGCCGTTAGAATCTTGACCAAAGGCCCTACCTGAAGGTATAAAATGTAGCCCCAGTTGGCCCAGCCCGAAGGCATAAAGTTTTGCCCGAAGGCCCTGCCCGAAGGCATAAAAATGCAGTCTGCCCGAAGGCGCTGTAAAAATAGTTGCCCAAAGGCATTGTAAAAACGTTTGTATGTTTTCTCCCTGAAAAAGGTTTAAAAGCGGGCAAAGAACTCACATTTGAAGCGCACAACATTTAACAGCAAAATGCAACAGAGAATTTAATTCGCCTTATGACCTGCTTAATTTAAATACTATTATTATCAACGTCTTGCATCGTGTTTAGCACCGATAAGTCAAAACTGTTGGATCTTCAATTTGGTAAGCCTTAGTCTTAATTTTAGCTCCAACAAAACTTCCCCAAGACTGATGCTCGCCAAATTATGTTGCTAAAGATCCTTTATCTCACAAGCTCCCCATATTGTATGCTCCCCCATTTTGCGTACATCCTTTCGTAAATTTTGGAACTGCTTTCCAACAATCTTTTCTTGAGTGCTTCAGAAGATGTAGGAGGAGGATTCCTAGCTCGGAAGCTTCTGAAAAACTTTGAGGAACAAATTCTCTGGTCAGGTGCTTTGCTCAACTGATGATCGGTCATCATTTGCAGCAAATATCTGTAAAACAAGCACAAACAAAATCTCGAGATTTCTCATTAGATCATTTCATTAAACAAAATAAACCCGTGTTTATCTGTGTATGAAAACAAACGAACCCGTGTCCGTTTGTGTGTGCAATTTCCCGTAAAATGCATATGAAAAAGATAACATTTTAATAGCATAATATGGAAGACTTGAAAATAATTTGAAATGAAAATCTTTTCGGATTTTTTTTAATTAAAATTAAAAATTCGAAAATGAGAGGACGAATCCGACAAGATCACAAATATTTAAGACAAAGAGAACACATCCCATAAGGTACACACGACCAACAAGACTCAAGAATCCAAACATAAAATAAAATAAAAATTAAAACTTCACGAAAGAATATCATATAATGCATTTCGAGCAACCATCCAGAGAAAAATAGACTTGGCGAGATTGTCAATATGTTTGTCTATTTAAACCCATGCCTTGTTCCTTTCAACAAACAATCCTGTGACGATCTTATCATGTTTTGGTTCGATTTGAAGAAACTCGGGCAACTTGGTTTCCACAAATATTCGGCAAAGTAACTTGTTTTATCATCAGGGTTTATTGAGCAATATGATTGACTTTGCTTGAATTTCTTTAGGATCAAATCTTGAATATTGATCAATTCATGAAGTTCTTTTGACTTGATGAGCAGGCAAAGGCAATGATCAATTTTTGTGAAACATTGTGATTGCCATTTGACATTTTGGGAGTGGAGCTTTTCGACAATGGTTCTTTGATGTTTGAACACATTGCGACTTTATTATTTGGGAAACTCAAATGATTAGAGCTCTAGGTCTATACCGACGTATAATAGAGGAGATAATTATTTGAGCATGCTCGGTGATTCTTTAGGTCTATACCGACGTATAACAGAGAAGATTCACCAACTCCAGGTCATTGTTCACACAAAGCAGAGGAGTTAAGCACTTTGACTCTTCTGGGGAGCTAACAAGTAACTCACTCAGAGGCTTTTCTGAAGAGCAACACTAGCAGCTTTTTATTTTATTTGCTAACTAGTAACTCAATTCAGGGCTAGGGTGAGGGTGATTTGGGATATTTTGGAGAAATCAAGGCAAAGATTTGACGCTCTCAACCCATTTTTGTCAAAACTTATTACTTTATGCAGGCCAAATGTCTGTGAAAGTGCTCCTCATCACCGAGCTCTTATTGAATTTAGTTTGATCACAGAATTGCTGTCTAATTGTATTTGGGCTGAGCCTATTGACACATCATCACACAAATCAATATCCTCCTTCAGATGCTTTCCACACATATTTGAAACCTGTAAAAGGACACAAAATATTTACACACCAAAATTTTGGACAATGATATTCAGTATGTTTGAAATATTACTCCTCTAAAATTTCTATTTTAGCGCAAAATTGAAATTTTTCAAAGACATAAGAGTGACCACAAAGGGATGTGAAAACTTGATCACAAATACGAGTAAAAATGCTAGGCTCCCTCATTATTTTTTATTATTTTTAACTATCTACATTATAAAAAATAGAAATTACCAAAGAAATGCCTTCCATATTACTCTATCAAAAAATTATAAATGAGTTATCAAGAAAAATGCAGTGGCTGTGAAAATCAAAGAAAGATCCAGAATGTGGATCAGATACCAAAACCATAACCTGTTTGTTCCGCCTCAAATTTAAATACGGAACATTCTCTGTCAGTAAACCGGATTACTAACAGTCCTCCTGAAATGTTCCTGCACACATCAACAGATTAGTAGAAAGGGGAACCCATGCCATCGTAGTCCTGGGCGTTCCGTTTTCATCAGTGTAGTTCACCTGTTTAAACACACAACGAGTTTTTGTATCACTTATCTTTTCCTCTTTCTTTTTAATTTGACAAATTTGTTTAGGTTCAAACATTTTTGATTTGAAAGAGTTAAATTTGGAAATCATTTTTTGTTTAAGCCCCGACGAAAAATATTTTGGTTTTGATGATGTGGTCACATTCATCTTTGAATCATGTGAAACCGGCTTCACATGAGAAGGTAGGGATGGAATGTTCTTCATCCGACCATTCAAAGATGTATGATTATTAACTTGAAATTCAAATAAACAAACCTGTTTACCTTTACCACGTGGATGATTCTTTCTAGACACTGATATGGAGAAGCAAACCTGTTTGCCTTTACTATCCGAAACATGTCCTTTTGGGCATTTCGTGAGCACATGATCATCCTTTCCACACTTGAAGCAAGCCTTGAATGGCTTTTGATGCTTGACTGGCCAGTGTGGAGCAGTTGGGGGTGAGGCTTTCTTCGAGCTTGATGTACCTTGTTGGAAGACTTGTGGCTTCTTATGTTGAGTTGTGGGTGGTTGCCTGATTTTTGTTTTGCTTTGTTGGATGGGAGAGGAGATCTTTACTTGCTTGTTCTCAAGTCTTTTACAAACTTGAGATATGATGGATAGAGGTGAAGGCTTCTTCTTTTGAGCTCTGGATGGAAGATTGACTTGTCTTGCAGCTGGAAATGAGATCCTGATTTGACTTGATTCAGGTTTTGGAAGCATTTCAGATTTGACAGTCTTTGAATCTCCAAGACTCTCGTTTGTCATAGATTCATCATCTGAACTTGTCCAGTCTTCAATAAGTACCTCTGCTTCCAGTGGATCTTGATTGATAGGAATCAGATGTGTTGATGTGATTGGAACTCGATGATTAGGTGATTCCTGAACGATCTCTTCCTTCACATTCTTGACAGGCTCAAATATAGGAATTTCACCTGCTTTAAACTTGTTAAAGAAGTTAGAAGAAACAGAAGGTACATATTTACTAACACCGGAAACTGAACAATCATTGGCTTGATTGACAACATCCGGTTTACTGTATCCAATACCAGTCGGGGACTCATAATCATCTCGCACCTCTTTAAGATTCACATTCTCCAATCCTGCATACAAACTATCAGTGTCATTTTGAATTATCTCATGAACCAACTCATTGGTCGGGTGTGGAGTTGGTGTAGGAGAGTAACAGTAAGTGCTGGGAGGAGGATATACAAAAGCCTTATCTTCATGATCCAACCCAGTCTTAATACGAGCCCCCCGTTGGCTTTTGATTAAATCCTCAAGTTTCATCCCCGAAATTGTCCATTTTCGTGTTTCGTTTGTAACTTACTGGTTTCAAACTCAGCCAGGGCGACGCGTTCAGTTAGCATATTGACTTCCACATTTCTTTTCAAAAGACTCGTTTTCAAATGTTCATTTTCTTTCAAAGCTTCTCTTAATTTGACAAAATATTTTGACTCGTTAAGTTTAAGTTCATGATATACCCGAGTCTAATATTTTTCATTTTCGATTAACAATTTGTTAGCTTTATAAATACCAAATAAACGAGTTCTGCAATCAGAAGAACACATATCCTGAACTGTCTCGTATGGAAGATCCATGATGATTTTTTCATAAGCAAGAGCCTTCTCGCAGTTGCAGACTATGGTATTTGTCTTTTGTTCCTCCTCTTTCTCAGCATCACAAGCTTTATCATTTAATTCTACTCCATCTTTACCCACTGATGTCTGCTTAATCTCCTCTTGTACCTTTTCAATTTTAGGTTTCGGTAAACCTTTGAAATTGGAGGCAGAAACTGATATCTCTTCTAGGTTCTCTTTGGAGATTGAGGTGATCTTTGAATTTAGAGACATCGCTTCATCGTATTCACGACGTTTGATATCCAACTCCATTTCTTTTAGTTTGTTCATCACCTCCACCAGTTTGTAATCAGTAAATCCTCTTTCTCTTCTAATCGATTTTCCATGTGAACTCCACTTTGGTGGGAGAGAATCAAGCAATCTCTGAATCTGTTCATGATTTCCGAGTCCTGGATCATGCTTCTTCAGGTTATTTGCCACCATCACAAATCGATCGAGAAACACGGGCATCCTTTCATTCTTTAAAACTGCAAAATTATCAAACCGGCTTTGTGCCATTGTGAGATCATCAGATTCGAAGGATTTAAAAAGTTCTACATAAGCCATTTTTTTAATCGATAACACGTTTAGAATTTGGCCTAAAAATAAATTTTAGAAAGTCCCGGCCAACAAACAAAAAAATTTCTTTCTCAACTGACCAAAATTAAGCCCAACAAATAACAATTAATAATACTGGGCCATTGACAAAAACATTTTGGTCTCAACTGACAAAAATTAGGCCCAAAAAGTGACAATAATAACAACTCGGCCAAAGACGTTTTTTTATAAAAAAAATAATAACAAGTATAACGAAAACGCCCATAAATTTTTTTAAAATTGAACACCCGGCCAAAAGACGTTTCTTTTGAAAAATTTTAACGTCCACTCAAACGAATATGGCCCAAAAAAATAGTAACAACTAATACCCGGCCAAAGACGTCCTTTTTCAAAATTTTAATGACGACTTTAACGAAACGTCCACAAAATTTTAAATTTAATACCCGGCGAATTTAGAATTTTAATACTAACTACAACGCCCGAAATTTCTCTTTTATAATTTTTTTTATTATATATATATATTTTATTTAACCTTCATTTGTCTCATACGATGTCAACTTCTTTCAAAAACTGACATGCTACTTTTACTTTTATAATAGATTTTCCTAACCAATAAAGATATCCCAACGTTTCTTTTTCAATAAAATTACCAGCAACTTATCTTCTTTCTCTCTAACTTATTAACAACACACACAACCAACCATTTCTTTTGATTTCACACCTGCAACTCATATCACAAACAACAACATCACGATCTGCTGCTCATTTTTTCTGTTCGAAACTCGGCATCAACACATCAACAAACATGGATCTGCTTCTCTCTCTCGCCCACGCTCTCAAACACACACACACAAACAAGATCTGCTGTAGCTCGTTCTTTCTTTCTCGATCTACGAGCAAAAGAGAACACAACAGCATCGGCTGTTTCTTCTTTTTCGGTCTCAAAAACACGAACAACAACAAAACATCATCACAAGCGCAACAGATCTGTTGCTTCTTCTTCTACACTTTTCTTTTTGTTTGTTTTAAGTGATGTTAAAGGTGAAACCGGTACTTTTTTAGGTGATGGTTCGGATGTTGATTTGAAAACAAATCAGTGATGTTGGATGGTAGATCTTTTGGTGGTGAACGATTTGTTATGAATATGGTCGGGTTATGGGTTTAGGTTTGGGTTAAGTGAAACTAAAATGATTATGGGTATGGTTGAACGATGTGTTATGGTGAATGGTTCGGTTGTGTTTGAGATTTTTTTATTTTTTTTATTTTTAAGAAAAGGACGATGGTATGGGTTGGGTTATTGAAAACTGAAATGGTTAGGATGTGATGTGGTAATGGTTGGGATATAGATCTGAAAATTGTTTGATGTTGGGTTGTTTAAGTGTAGGGTTTTGCTTGTTGGTGTAGGAATAAAGCCAAGAAATGGTAGGTTCGCTCAGATCTGGATGGTTTCGCAAGGTAGTGTTACAAGAATGTATAGGTTCGTCGGCTTACAAAGTGTCGGGCGAACTTATAGGTTCGCTAAGAACAACGGGCGAATCTATGCAAATGCTCGGCATAGATTCGCTCAAAATTTTGAACTTTCGTTCAGATATTAACTAGTTTCGCTGATCTTGCAGATTTAAAGATTTGAAGAACACCAAGAACACACACACTGTGTGTAAGAGAAAATACTTTGGATCTGAATTTTTCTTATATTTTCTTGTAGATCTCAGCTTCTAGATCTAAAATACGTTGTTGAAATCAACAGATCTGATGATTG